>NW_023591768.1:290130-512607 GCF_014843425.1 Jatropha curcas
AAAGAGAGAGATTACACAGGGGTTTTTTTCCTTAGTTTAACCTCAAACCCCTTCTCGATTTTTTTGCAGACGCATTCAAGAAACTCAAAAATCAAGACAATTAAGAAATTCTCACCACCAAAGGAAGACAAGGCTTCCCGCTTGATTAACCTATAAACACCATAGCCTTTTTTCTTCCACCCTTAAGCTATTAACAAACAAAGTTTTTCCCAAATAAAGAGCATGTCTCAACAACACCGATTAACAGAATCTATATAGACACGACGAGAAACGCAAATATTAAGACAGGAAAGACACAGAAACGAACTTTAGAAAACGGAATTTCAACAGATCACGAACTCGTTCTTTCACAGAAAACATGTTGTTAATAACTTTTCTTTTTCTCTTAAAAATTTTTTCTTCGAAGCAAAAAGAGACGAAAAGAAATCACGGGCGGCATTGCACAGAGGAGAGCTTTTGACGAACGATTTAAACCTTTACAATCATTATAGACTCACTACTCTTTTGCAAAACCCAATCTTTCTTCAAAAACGAGGAAATGGTTTTATATGCAAAAAGGCTGATACTTCTCTTTTGAAGCTTAACGTTGGGATTACTTTTTGCTTCTAAAATGAGCAATAAAGTTTTTTCTGACGTTTTTTAAACCTAAACGAGGCATGCCAATGCAGTTGCCAAACTTAACAACAGCGGCTGCCTTAAGACCACATTAATATCACACATGCAAGCATTTGGAGATGAAAGCGTTCAGTTTTTAGGAAAACAGTGTAGCATTAATATCAGAAACAGATAGCTGTATTAAATTAGTTTAGCAAACAGTGTAACATTTTATCAGCACAGCCAGCTGTATTAGAAACAGATAGCCTACCATTAATCAGAAACTGCTTTTTTTAGATCCAGAAACTTGCTTTTTTTGCCACGACAATTTCCATTTAATACAGCTACCAGAATATTTACTCCACAAGACTACTTTAGAACTCGGAAAAAACGTGAACGAGTAAAAGCATCTTTGGCTATCATCATCTTAATACAATTTATTTAACATTTAAAATAATTTTTTGAGGAGAGATAAAATAGAATTTGTGCTCTATACATATCATTTACTCTCTATCCCTACAATAATTTCCGCTAAGACTATATAAATACTAACCAATAGAAATATCTTCATTCATCTTCATGGTCTTCAAAGTGAAAAATCTTGGGAGTAGGAACTTCATCTTCCTTCAATCAACTTTCTCCCAACAATAATTTCTGCATCAAAATAATCATTACACACTACAAGAATCATTTAAATTTATTTGTTTTTGTATAATCATCCAAATCTCAAGATAAACATTGGACCCTTGAGGCCAACATATATATATATATATATTATATATATAACCATATCTAGTTTTTTTTTAGAAAAAAATTTTCCAGTTTTTAAAAACATTTCGGCAGCATTCCAGCATAACATAATCAATTCTCAACGTCAAACACACTATCATAAAGACTTCTATCACATCATCCCAACAATCCCACCAAACGTCAAAATAGCCACAACTAGGCCTCCAACCTCAAAGAATTAATTCATTTCATTTCTCCAATCAAACCAATGAAACACAATCAACATAAACTAATTCTAAAAAAATTACTTATATTTCGTAACACCTCAACTTTAAAAAAAATTATTATCATTGTTGTCATAAACAACAATCAAACATAACCACAAAACTCATCATTCATTCTCACATTAGGCGACAGTTTCCCCTCTTTGCTTCTAAACTTCTTGTGCTTCTTTCCTTCTAATTTCCTCTTGTGTACCTCAGTTTTCACTCAATAATCTTAATTTTCCTCACTAATCCAACTCACTAAAAAATTCTCAATTGTGTGCAAGCGACGATGATCTGGGTTAGCTAAAAGGAAGAACAGTTGGCTTATGTCTTCGTTAACTTGTTTTTCCTACTATCTAAGTGCTCTTTAAGTCAAGTAAATGATTATCGCCAAGTATAGAGTTTGCAATGTTTGGGCCATTCTTTAAAGACGCTACGGTCATCTTGTCACGTAATAGCCTTACAACAACTTGCTTCTTAGACATATCAAGATTCTAAACACTCTAGTTCTCATCGCTTGTGATACCTTCACTTCTGCTACAAAGAAAATAAACTCTAGTCCAATTCAGAAAGGAGCATAGGTTTAGGCGATGCAATGTCCTGTCCTAAAAATGATTTGGAACATAAAGAGATGGAGTCTATTCCATATGCGTCAGTGGTTGGGAGCTTAATGTATGTTCAGACATGTACTTGACCATATATTAGTTTCGCCGGAAGAATGTTAGGGTGATATCAAAGTAATCCTAGGATGGACCATTGGAAAAGCTGCAAAGAAAGTACTTAGGTATTTACAAGGCATTAAGGATCATATACTCACTTATAGAAAGTCCAACCATCTAGAATTGTTGGGATACTCAGATTCAGACTATGCCGGCTGTGTAGATTCGAGAAAGTTACATTTGGCTACTTGTTTCTTCTAGCTGGAGGAGTAGTATCATGGAAAAGTGGAAAGCAGTCTATCATTGCTACTTCCACTATGGAGGCTGAATTTGTGGCATGCTTTGAGGCCTGTCCATTGGCTACTTCTACAAATGGAGGCTGAATCTTGTGGCATGCTTTAGGCCACTTGGTTCATGCATTTGTGGTTGCGGAACTTTAAATCCTCAAGTTTTAGGCATTGTCGACAATATAAACTGACGTTTTGAGGAATTTTTAACTGGTATAATTCCGCCAGCTTGTCCCTTCTTCTCCTAAAAGATGATAGGTACTCTAAAGGTGCAAAGCACTGAATTTTGAAGTACCTTAATTTGTGAAAGAAGAAGTGCCAAAAACACAAAGTGTCAATTGAGCATATCGGTACTGATCTGAATGATAGCGGATCCGCTAACTAAAAGGCCTACCGCCCAAAAATCTTTCACTGGCCATGTTAATAGGAATGGGGCAATTATAGATAAGTTCTTGTTACGCATGAGGTTAAACCTTGTATATATACATATACATATGGTTGGTTTTGCTTCATATCAATTGTGAACCACTTTGGGAATTCAAATTAAAGATGTGTTTTTTGCTTTATTTATGTGTTATCACACATTATAGATGTATACAATAATGATTTTGAAGTGAGATGAACAAATAACAGTTGATTGTAAACACAATGTATTGAATTGTTTGAAATAGTTTTCTCCATTTTAAGTTTTTATGAATTGAAGTGGTCTATGAATATATGGAAGGAATTCATGTTGTTCAAATGATTGTGAACCGCCTAGAATCCGATCATCTTTATCAAATTTAAGGTAAACATGATAGACTCAAAGAAATGCAACTAGGCCAAGTGGAGATCTGTAGATTATTTTTAATTATCTGTATGTGGCCCATGTGATTAAAGGGCTGGTTCTAATTAAGGTGGGCCCAGAGATGATGGTTATTGGGCTTAAGCTTAATGGATAAGAGCCAGTTAGGGTTTTAATACCCTTCCTCTGCCTTATAAAAGATAAAGGAATCAACAGATTAGGGTTAACACAGAAAAAAAAGAGAGTGTGACGGCTACCTCAAACACATACGGGGATAGTTTGTTTGAGAGAGCTCATAAAAGAAACTCCCGCGTTGATTATTCTCTGACCATTAAAAGAGCACTTACGGACAAAAGGTCAGAGTGAAGAAACGTAGATCTGCTGTTACAGTGACAATCGAATTGCCCCAACGAGGTAACGAGGTAACCCATAACATAGATCTGCCGTTATGGATCAAGGTACGCTTCCGATTATTGTATATTCTTTGCCGTTATGGATCAAGGTACGCTTCCGATTATTGTATATTCTTGTCAAACAAATTCTATGAACAATAGATATGGGCTATATTAAAGATTATTTAACATCAAATCCATGATCTTCCAATAGGGTATATGTCTAAGAAGTTTGGTAAGGAGGTTGGAAATTTCATTGGCATTTTCATTGCGATTGATTTTAGAAAACTTTAAAGGAATATGGAGGAAGTATACGAGGATTACACTCAATATTGATATTCATAAGCCTTTGAGAGGATGAATGCAAATCAAGAAATCGGGTGTGATTGGATGTGGATTACTTTTAAGTACGAGAGGTTATATATGTTTTGCTTCTTTGTGGTATACTGGCCATTCTTATCATTTTTTTTAAGCTTTTATTTGACAATCCTAGGATCTCAAGAGATTAGTTTGCATATAGAGCTTGGATGAAGATGGATAATCAAAAAATTACCAACATTGGAGAAAAATGGCTCTTACCGAAATGGACGATTATCAATGGCTAGTGAGGTGGAGAAGAGGTAGTTCCCATGGAGTCTGATCAGGCTATTTTTCCAGGTAAGGATTCTTTTCAAAAGAATTTGAATCCCATTGTTAGCTCGAAGATCTTGCATAATGCTTATTGGAGATACCGTGCATGAAAAGGAAAGTAGTATCCATAATCAACACAATGTAGAAGATGTTGATTCTTTAATTATCTTGGATAAAAGAATATCGATGTATGGAGGAAGTTCAAAAGAATCCATTAATTATGGAAGATAAAATCGATGATTTAAAAAAACTTGATAAAGGCAAGTACTACAGTCCAAGCCCGCCTAGCCCAATGAGTTCATTATGCTAGAATTATCATAGGCTTGGGAACCCACGTACACTTAATGAATTAAAAGACCTTGTGTCTTTGAAGTGGCGTAATATTGTTTTCTTAATGGAGGTTTTTGTGGGTTGGACAAAGGTGGATAGAGTTCGGAAGCTATTGGGTTTTAAGGGTATCTTTGTGGTTAATCCAATAGGTCATAGTGATGGTTTAGTGTTACTTGGAAATTGACGTCAAGGTTGAATAGCAGGAATTACCCCCTTTTAATTTACTGGTTTCTATGGTATCCCCAACCAAAATCAAAGACGACAGGCTTGGAAATTGTTGGAATCCTTAAAGAACAAGTCGCCTCTACCATGAGTGGCCGCAAGAGATTTTAATGATTTATTATTTCATTATGAGAAGATGGGTAGAGTTGATCATCCCTCATGGCTTATTCAAGGTTTCCATGAGATTGTTGATTAATATGGACTTTTAAACATGGTTTTGTTGGCAATTAGTTTACTTGGGAGCGTGGACGAGATATTGATGCTTGGGTTTGTCAACGTACATGGATAGAGCCCTTATCTCACAAACAAGGAATGATCTTTTTCTTGAAGCTTGTCTCTATCATCTAGAGGTTATCGGTAATGACCACTGTGCTATCTTCTTGAGCCTGGGGGTATCTTTTATTTGCAATATCTAAAGGCCTTTCAAGTTCGAAAATTGGCTAAAGGAACCCAATTTTCAAGAAGTGGTTTGAGAGGCTTGGGAGATTGGTCATGGTTCGAAAATAGGGAATGAGATTCGATAGTGGGGTATTTCTCTTGCCAAATGGGGTGAAGAGAGGAAGCAGTTGTTTAAGTAAAATTGATGGAAAGTTGACTTCAAATGTCGGAATACAAGAGTAACTAAGATGTTGTGTCCATTGAGCTTTATAAGTGTCACGACCCGACTCCATGGGCCGGACCGGCACTAGGGCCCAGGTAAGCTTAAGGCCCCCGAGGCCCGTAGGAAGCCTGAAACACTAGAATCTATTATCTCGGTATAAATTTCAATATTCAGCCTATATGATTATGAAAAATAAACTCCTAATTATCTCGGTAATATAATTTCAAATATTCCAGCCTATATTGATTATGAAAAATAAACCTCAACATTTTAATTATTTCTCGGCCAAGTTTATCTTCTACACGCATTCTATAGTTCGGGCCAGTTTTAACAATACAACACATTCTAATATGGCTTTACAGATTATTTTTTTCTATGTTAATTCACCGAGCTAAATATTAGGTAAATCCTCACAACGCGGAGTCACTAACTCTTTGGTATACGATAGCTCTTTTATACCACATAATTACATAGTAAAAATAATTATGGAACTATGAAAATGTTCTCCTATTGCCCCCTGCGCTGAGAAACATAGCCTAAAGTCGATAAAGAAAAGAAACTTACTTCCTGAAAATCAAACAAGACAATGTGAGTTTTCTAAGGAGTAATAATTATTAGCACAACACAACGCAGTCACCACAAATGTTTGTAAACATATCAATCTAGTTCCATACCGACTGTTATATGCTCACGCAGCCAATCACACCAATGGCACATACCACAACTCCAGTGCGATAACAATCTTCATATAATCACATCACGTGGAAAATTGGTCCTGTGGCATCACCGAAACCCGCGATGAAGTCGTCCCGCCACATGGCCCATCCTCTCACGGTGTGCACCAGGGAGCCGATCCATTACTGGCCGACCAGTCTAATCCTCAACTTGACCAGCCCTCTTATTGTTTTTCCATTCTATCTTTTCTTTTCCATACCCAACATGAGGCAACACCGGTCGTCTCCCATCAAATCTAAGATCATCAGGCGCTCACCAAACAGGAGGCCACCCTGCGGGCTGGATCAATCTAGATTATACCGGTGGCGGCAATCAAAGAAGCCAAACCTGTGGTAATAGTAACTGGTAACGGTAGGTGCACACGGGGGCGCCGATCTCCCATTTACCCCGGCTACAGTAATGCAGATAAGGATCATATAGACGGTAAACGGTCTCTCACAAACCATGTGGACTCACTTCATCCCAATTCACAAACAAAGGCACATTGTCACATCACAACTAATCAAACATTGCAATTAAATACAGACATATTGATCAATTAAACATTGTAATGCAATGCACAATTAGACATCCATACTCAAATGCAAATGAATAAATAAATAAATAAATAATATTAACAATAAACCACAACGATAAATAATAATAATAAACAATAATAATGAAAATAAATAAATAATTGAATAATTACATGAATAATAATGATAATAATAAAATAATTAGAGTAATAATTAAATGTATTAAGTTATAGAATTAATCTAAATAAACTTATTAATTATGTTATTAATTAAAACTAGTCTAGGTTCTATCGAAATTTCGGCAGCACCTCTCCATAGGCCTATCTAACCTGTTTTAAAATATCACAATAATATATATATATATATATATATATTATATATATATATATATATATATATAATATATTAATAACACACAGCCCACCGTTCGGGCAATCAAATCAAAATCGAATACCCGTCCTCCTTTAAATAACAATATGCCATTTAACATACAATAACACTTAACAAGCCTTAATTCGTATTCCTAAATTAAAATCATTTATCAGTGCATTGATACATATGTAATGTGTATACAGCATGTGTGGGCATAATTAAACTTTCACCAATTAAGTTCTTATTCCCATATGCCTTTTCATTGGTACCGTTGACATTTAAAACTTCAAAGCTTAAAACTCTCCCTATTGTCCTACACATTATATGAATATACCTCAAATAGTCCATATATAAAACTTATCTGTCTTTCTTTCCTTCGTAACCAATACAAAAAAAATTCAAGTTCTAAATACAAACCTAACAACCTACATGCTAACCAATTTGGCCATTCAGCAGAAATTTAGTTATCGCATCAATTCTCATCCCATCATTCTCAAAGTTCAGTAATTCAAGTAATAGAATAATGTGGAAGCAATTGTAACAACAATCTAACCATTGCTTTATAAGGTTTCAACTCATAGCTTCAATTGCATAACAATTTAAATACTTCTCCTAGAATTTTGTTCAACATTAGCTTAGCACCTAGTTTTTCCTCCCATATCATGATTCAATGCAGTAATCATCAAGTAAATTTTAACATTTCTTTAGAAATCGTACTAAATTGTTCATTAAATTAGTTATAGCCTAAATTTAGTATGAAGAATTAAATTTTTCTAATAAAATAGCATGAATAAAGGCTAGAAATGAAAATCCCTTCACAAACTTTGATTTATACTCAATCCTTCTATCAAAATGAAAATCCCTTCACAAACTTTGATTTATACTCAATCCTTCTATCAAATTCGAAAGACAACATACATTACTAAAAGAAAGGTTGAAAATTGCTTACCCAGTTGCGAAAATGCCGAAAAACTGAATATTTTCGATAAAAGTGACCGGAAACAGCTCCAATAATCAAAGTCCGATTCTGCCGTCGCTAATTTGGCCGGAGAAAAGAACAGTGACGTGCGGTAAAGGAATGACAGTGAGGAAGGAGCTGGTTCTACTAGCTGGTGGCGGGTCTTGCCGGAAAATCGAAGAGGAGAGCAGATAACGCGACTGCGTACCTACTGCGAGTTGCGATCGCAGCTTCTTTTTTTTTTTTTTTTTTTTTTTTTTTTTTTTTTTTTTTTTTTTTTTCACTCCGCCAGTCGAAACGGGAAGGAGAGAGTGAAGGAGAGACCGGACCGGAGCTTCTTCGTCAACGAGAGAGAAGCCAGCATCGCTGGAAACTCGAGGAGCAGGAGACTCGACATGATTTCCCGATCGAAGGAAGTCGCGACTCTCTTGCGCCTTTTGCAGACGCCAGAAAAGAAAGAGAGGAGAGGAAGAGAGGCCGGAGCTGCGTGAGGCGACGGCGTGGCAAGGAGGTGCAACGAGGCGGCGCTGGTTCTGGTGGTCGAAAAAACGAGACCAAGGGGAGGGGGAGCTACTGGGTCGGCGCTGGAGAAGAAGGACGAAGAAGAAGAAAAGAAGTTTTGGGTTTCTAGACTATTCCGGTTCGACATTCGAATCGGTTTGGTCCAATTCAATTATCGTTCGATTTGTATGGTTTCTAATCCGATTGATTAATTTTGTTCTTTTAGTTAGGTTCTAGAAACATTTTCTATTTAATAATAATAATAATTAATAGCAATAATATTAGATTTTTAGAATAATTAATTTATATAGTAATCACACACATATACATATACATTTATAATAATTTAGTAATTAGTGCTCCATATTTACTCTTAAAAATTTCCAAAGGTTCTCCACTCGGCAAATATTTAATAATATGCTTTGGGCTTAAGCCCAACTCCGTAAACTTGGACTCGAATTGAAATTGTTTGTTATTTATAGCCCATATAGTTGAAAATCGAGATTTTTAATTTAATAAAAATTCGAAAATTTCGAAAATAAAAATTCGGGATGTTTCAATTTATTAGAAAAATTCAAAAAAAAAAAAAAAAAAAAGATGCTTATTCATCAGTATTATGACAGTAGTAGTAGTAGATTTATTGAAAACAACAAGCTAAGCAGTAGTAGATTTATTGAAAACAACAAGCTAAGCAGTAGTAGATTTATTGAAAACAACAAGCTAAACAACATTAGTTACAGGATGGTGACTGTAATACTCTATTCTTTCACATAATTGCCTTTACATGTTGTGGGAAAAATGCAATGGTGCAATTAAAAGATTCCAATAGGGTTTGGCTTTCATGGGTTAATGGCCTTAGCGAGCATATTGTAAATTATTATTCACAGTTATTTACCTCAGAGCAACGGGACGATGAAGCCGTGTTGGAATGTGTAAAGTGGAAGATTTGGTCTTGTCAGAACAAGATGCTGGGACAATCTTTTACTTATGAAGATATTAAAGAAGTTGTTAAGGGTATACACCCAGACAAGGCACCAGGCCCGAATGGTTTAAGTCCGGCTTTTTTCCAATGTTTTTGGCATGTGGTCGGGGGTAATATTAGTGTTGCTTGTCTTGCATTCTTAAATCATTATGGAGATCTATCAAAGCAAATTAAACTAATATTATCTTAATTCCGAAAAAAGTTAATCCTGAATCAATTTTTGATTTGAAACCAATTTCTCTATGCAATGTGGGGAATAAAATTGTCAATAAAGCAATGGCTAAGAAAATGAAACATTACCTATCTGATATTTGTTGGTGGTAGTGTGCCACTCAAGTGGGACCCACATTTTTTTTTAAGTGGCGGTGCCCAACCACGTGATGAAATAAAAAAATAAAAAAAAAAGGGGGAAAGTCAGAAGGTTGGTTACCAACCATTCAAAGTTTGGCAACCAACCACGAAATAAAGGAAAAGTCGTGAGTCACGACTCTCTCACTCTCAAAAAGGAAAGTCAGAAGGTTGGTTGCCAACCATTCAAAGTTTGGCAACCAACCACGAAATAAAAGAAAAGTCGTGTGTCACGACTCTCTCACTCTCTCATTCCCTCTCCTATAAATAGGAGGGGGTGCCTCTCAGTTTAGATGTACCAACAACAAAAAGCAGACGAAAAAGAGGTGAGAAAACAATAGAGAGTTTTTGAGTTTTAAAAAGGGTTTTTAAAACTAAGGGTTTAGAATAGTGAAGATTATTGGGGGTGTTTTTGGGAAACACTTGTAAGTGCCACTATTTTGTATTACTCTCTTGTAAGTCTACTATTTTTAATAGTGGAAGAAAAATATTCGGAGTTGGTCCCGTGGACGTAGCCCTAAACAGTTGAAGGTGAACCACGTAAATTTCTGTTGTGTGTGTCCCAATTTTTAATTTTTCGGGCTATGTTATTATTTCTCTCGCTTTTTCTCATTACCAGTTATCCTAAACAAGTCGGTTATCAGAGCTGGTCAGCCGCGTCAGCGATAGCCGCGCTACGCATCCGGTGGATATTATTTTGAAGATAATATACCACGAAGACGACGAAAATTCCACGAAGACGAGAAAATTACGACGAGTCCGTTGGTGCAGTCCGCTCGGAAAGACGTTGCAAAATCGACTTAGTGATAAATAGTAAAATAGTAACTCGCAGTTGATGGTGAATAGTTACTATTGACGTTACTGTGGCTGAGCCCGTTAAGCACAGCACTATTCACGTATAGTACCATTCACGCATACAGGTACTATTCAAGTATAGTACTATTTACGTGTATAGTTACTATTCTTGTATACGATTACTATTCACATATACAGATACTATTCATTCAAAAATTATGGAGGCTAGGACGAGCAAAATGATCAGTCTAAATGGCGCAAATTACCACATATGGAGAAATAAAATGAGAGATCTCTGAGGATTCTCTACATTGGTAACCAAAAAATTCAGAAAAGAGTATTGGTTCAGGTAAGGATGTTTTTGATGATTCATTTGCGGGTGTTTTGGTTTGCAAAGCCTTTGTGCATATTCCTAAGGATGAGAGGGTCTAAGCTTGATGTAAGACTCACAATGTGTATTCATTGGCTATGGCCAAGATTCAATTTGGCTATAGATTTTAAGATTTTATGATCCAGTCCAGAAAAAGATGATAAGAAGTAGAGATGATGTATTTGTTGAAAATCAGACTATTGAAGATGTTAAAAAGACTCAGAAGCAAGCTGCCGATAGATCTGAAGATGATTCAACAGATGTGCAAATAGTTCCTCCAGCAACAGAAGAAAGACAAGTTGGAGATGAAGAAAATGTTCCACAAGAACAAGAGCCAGAGTTAGAAAATTCAGAAGTTCCTCATCAGAATGAACCAGAAGAAGATTTTGATGGTGTTCATGTACAGCCACCAGCACCGGAAGGTTCTCAAACATTAAGAAGGACTAGTAGAGTCAGACAACCATCTACTAGATATTCAGCAAATGAATATGTATTGATGACTGACGGGGGAGAACCCGAATGCTTTGAAGAAGCAATGGAAAGTGAGCAATTGCGCCCGCTGCACACAAAAGGAACTGGATTGAAGCCATGCAAGGCCATGCAAGATGAAATGAAATCCTTGCATGAGAATAAAACATTTGAGCTGGTAAAGTTGCCCAAAGGCAAGAAAGCTTTGAAGAACAAGTGGTGTTCAGGATCAAGCAGGAAGAACACAGCTCCCAACCACGATTCAAAGCCAGACTGGTTGTGAAAGGATTCAATCAAAGAAAAGGTATAGATTTTGATGAGATCTTTTCACCAGTTGTGAAAATGACATCCATTCGGACAGTGCCCGGAATGGCCACCAGTTTTGATCTGGAAATCGAGCAAATGGATGTAAAGACTGCCTTCCTACATGGAGATTTGGAAGAAGAAATATACATGGAGCAGCACATGGGAGCAGCCAGAGGGTTTTCATAAAAAAGGGTAAAGAGATTGTGTTTGGTAATACTTGAAGAAGAGCCTGTAACGGGCTTGAAGCAGGCACCAGACAGTGATTACAGAAGCTTTGAGTCTGTTATGGGGAGCAAGGTTACAAAAAGACTACTTCAGATTCACTGATGTCTTCGTAAAGAAATTCTCTTGATGATGACTACATTATTCTTCTTACTCTATGTACATTGATATGGTTGATTGTTGGTCTGTAGATGATATGTTGATTATTGGTCAGAATTCTGTCAGAATTAATAGCTTGAAGAAATAGCTAAGTAAGTCTTTTGCTATGAAAGACTTGAGACTAGTAAAGCAAATTCTTGGTATGAAGATTAAGAGAAATCGAAGAACCAATAAATTATGGTTGTCACAGGAGAAGTATATTGAGAAAGTACTTCAAAGTTTCAAAATAGAGAATGCTAAAGCGGTTAGTTGTCCTCTTGCTAATCACTTTAAATTAAGCTCAAAACAGTGCCCTTCTACTGATAGAGAGAAGGAAGAGATGGAGTGCCCTTCTACCGATGGAGAGAAGGAAGAGATGGAAAAGATCCCATATGCTTCAGCAGTTGGAAGCTTGATGTATGCCATGGTCTGTACACGGCCAGCTATTGCTCACTCAGTCGGAGTAGTAAGTCGATTTCTTTCAAATCCAGGAAAGGAACATTGGGCTGCAGTGAAATGGATTTTCAGGTATCTTCGAGGTACGACCAAAGCATGTTTATGCTTTGGAGATGAGAAGCCAGTATTAGTCGGTTATACCGATGCAAATATGGCCGGGGATGTTGACTCGAGAAAGTCCACATCAGGGTATCTAATCACATTTGCAGAGGGAGCCGTGTCATGGCAATCAAGATTGCAAGTGCGTTGCTCTATTTCAAATCAAACTGACGGCAGAATATATAGCACGACAAGAAGGCATGTAGGAGCTTGGACTGTCGATTGAAGGAAGTTCTTGAATGAACTCAGAAATTCATTCAAGCAATGATATTTGATTATTTTTCTGCGGATAGCCAGAGTGCGATCATCTCGGGAAGAATTCTCCTTTCATTCAAGATCAAAGCACAAATTGATGTTAGATATCATTGGATCAGGGATGTTACTGGAGATGAAGCAGTTACAGGCTTTGAGAAGATCCATAATATTTTGAAAATGGCGTCAGATATTTGTTAACGACAGACTCTTCAAAAAGACAAATTTGAATATTGTCGGATGTAGCTGCCAGGGATGATGGAGAATATGCTTGACGTCCCCACTTGAGCTTATGAGGGATGATGGAGAATATGGCTGACGTCCCCACTTGAGCGTGTAGGGGGAGATTTGTTGGTGGTGGTGTGCCCACTCAAGTGGGACCCACATATTTTTTTTTTGGAGTGGCGGTGCCCAACCACATGATGAAATAAAAAATAAAAAAAAAAAGGGGGAAAGTCAGAAGGTTGGTTGCCAACCATTCAAAGTTTGGCAACCAACCACGAAATAAAGGAAAAGTCATGAGTCACGACTCTCTCACTCTCTCATTCCCTCTCCTATAAATAGGAGGGGGTGCCTCTCAATTTAGATGTACCAACAACACAAAGCAGACGAAGAAGAGGTGAGAAAACAATAGAGAGTTTTTGAGTTTTAAGAAGGGTTCTTAAAACTAAGGGTTTAGAAAGTGTGAGCATTATTTGGGAGGTATTTTTTTTGGAAACACTTGTGAGTGCCCACTACTTTTTGTATTACTCTCGACTTTGTAAGCCTACTATTTTTAAATAGTGGAAGAAAAATATTCGGGAGTTGGCCCGTGGACGTAGCCCTAAACAGTTGAAGGCGTGAACCACGTAAATTTCTGTGTGTCCAATTTTTAATTTTTTCCGGCTATGTGATTTATTTCTGTAAGTTGAGGGTGAACCACGTAAATTTCTGTGTGTCCCAATTTTAATTTTTCGGCTATGTTATTATTTCTGTAATTTTTATTGCCGGTATCCTAACAATATTATATCTAATTATCAAAGTGCTTTTATGCCCGATAGATCTGTTATTAATAATGTTATGATTGGGTATGAAATTATGTAATTTTTGTGAAACGCAAAACACAAGGAAGAAAGGGTATAGTTGCTTTAAAAATTGATATGAACAAAACCTATGATCGAGTTGAATGGTTTTTCTTGAAAAGATTAATGCTTAAATTAGGCTTTTCAAATGTTTGGGTGAATAAGATCATGCGTTTGGTGACAACTATTAAATACCCCATTTTACATGATGGGAGCAAGTATGATCTTATTATCCTATGAAGGGGGCTACAATAAGGTGATCTAATTTCTCAATATTTATTTATTATTTGTGTTGAAGCTTTATCTACTTTATTGGAAAATTTTCAGATAGCAAGACAGTTACATGGTTATAAAGTGTTGACATCTACTCCTGTGATTTCCCACTTGTTCTTTGTTGATGATATATTTTATTTCTTCAAGGCGATTCTTCCAGAAGATATTTGATCAAACAATGGCTCTCCTCATATCAACAGGCACTGGGGCATAAATTTTAATAAATCAGAGATTTATTTTAGTGCTAATACTAATGTTAATGTGTAGGAAAATATTTATGTCCTATTGGGAATGAATCAAGTTATTCGAACTTCAAATTATTTGGGGCTTCCTTCCATCGTTGGGACATGTAAAAAGGAGATTTTCTCTTTTGTAGTTGATAAAATGGTGAAGAAGGTAGTTGGATGGAAGAGGAAGTAGCTTTCTAAATCTAGAAAAGAAATCTTATTTAAAGTCAGTAGCGCAGGCGATACCAAATTGTCTAATGAATGAATTCTTATTGCATCTTGACACTATAGACTCAATCGAGAAAGTTATGAAACTGCTTCCGGTGGAGGACCGGAGGTTGGGAGGGCACAAAAATTCACTGGTTCTTTTGGGCTAAGCTATGTTGAACGAAGAAGAAGGTGGTCTTAATTTTAAAGCATTTCGAGAGTTTAATATTTCTCTCCTTGCAAAGCAAGCATGGCAACTCTTAACTCAACCAAATGCTCTAGTTGCTAGACTCTGTTGTGCTAGAAACTATTAGATGTCTCATTACTGGAGACTACAATAGGCTCAAACCCAAGCTTCATTGGCGTAGTATTCACGAAAATATCAAACTGTTGCGCAAAGATTGTATTCATTGCATTGACAATGGGTGCTCAACTCTAGTTTTCGGCTTCCCATTGCTACCTAATATAACCTCTCCTTTTGTGACGCCTGTTAATAATTCAGGCATAGATGAACTATTTGTTTCGGACTTGATGATCATTAGTAGATGAGCTTGTGATGATAAAGTCTTATCTATGTCACTACAAAAAAAACGGCATTTTGCGACCGATTGGTCGGTCGCAAAATGCCAAAAAATCGGTCGCTAAATTCAATTAGCGACGGATTTGCGACCAATATTTGTCGGTCGCAAAAATTCTCGTCGCAAAATATTTTGCGACCGATTTTTTTCGTCAGTCGCAAATTAGCGACCGATAAATCGGTTACAAATTGGTCACAAAAAATTCTGTCGCAAATCGGTCGCAAATTGTAAATTTAAAATTTTTATTTTTGGTCGCTAATCGGTCGCAAATCGGTCGCAAAATTAAAAAAATAAAATTTTTATTTATTTGGTCGCTAAATCGGGTCGCAAATCGGTCGCAAAATTTAAAAAAATTAAAAAAAATAAATATTATTATAAAACCATAAATTTCTTTCCCCACCTCCGTGAAAATTGAATTTGTTTCAAAATAAAGAATTATTTCTAGGCATTATGATGTCGAGATTCAAAAGTGAGGTACCAAAATAAAGAATTATTCTAGGCATTATGATGTTCGGATCAAAAGTGAGGTACAATATTCTTATCATACGTCCTAGAGGAGTGCTTATAAGTTAAATTCATTTATACACAGGCAAAAGCAATAACAAAATTGAAGAGAAACTACCTCATCTGCTAAATAACAAAATCGTAACAGAGCAACTAGTTCTGACTGATTATATTTGAAAACAAGCCAAACAAATCAAAGCATTTAAGAGTAAAATTAGTCATACCTGTACAATGCATAATAATTGTTGAGACAACAACAAACCAAGAAAATAGTTTACCAAGAAATTAAATACTATATATCAGCATCGATTGCTTTGTTCAAAAAATTTACCAAAAAGATGATCTTCCAAACTACCCATTAATTGGCATGTACTCATAAACCAATAGTCTTTGATCACCAGCAGTGCAATAGCCAATCAAGGTGACAAGATTGGGATGATGTAACAGGCTCAACATCAGAACCTCAACAATAAATTCCTGAAACCCTTGAACACCATCATGATTAAGTTGTTTCACTGCAACAATCTGATCATCAAAGAAAAAGAAGCAATTATTAGAACTGTGAAACAAACTAAACCATACATATCTTTTTCCTAACATAAGAAGGCCAAATTGTATAATTCGATTCACTTGCCTCCCCTCATTCTAGACGGCCTTTATAGACCCTCTCAAAACCTCCTTCTCCGACCAAATTTATCTCTCTAAAATTGCTGGTGGCCGATGCAAGCTCTCGAAAGAAACTGCGAGCTCCACTGGTGTCCGCAGCCTTATTTGCCATTATCTGCCACCAAAGTTATATATATTTCTTTATTTTATTTTTTAAACTAAAAAAAATACTGACCTGGAACTGGAATTATATTTCAAAAATTGTTCGAATTACCAATAGAGTAAATGCTTTCTCTTCCCGCTAGTAAGGCTTTCTCTTCCCGCTACCTACAATTCCACATGTTGTTTAACAAAACATCAACAAGCATTCACCAAAATAAACTAAATAAACTAAAAGAAAAAGAAATTCAACAGTATAAAATCTGTTGTGATAAGAACAAACCAGATTGAGAAACAGAGACAAACCAGAAGAATCAGAAGAATGGCGTGAGGTAGATCGAAGGCCATTTTCAACGTCGATCTTAGTATCTTTACGGGATGAACTAATGCAAAAAAAGCACCTCATTTCTGCAAAAAAAAAATAATTTTTCCAAGAAATTTGAATTTGTTCTTCACTTATGTTTCTGCAACTACAGTTTCAAGCAGCTACTACTGAAATGGAGATTTCTCCAATTCTTTTTATAATAATAATAATAATAATATAATTAATAATTAATAATAATTAATTAATAACAGTAACAATATTATATTTTAATAATAATAATAACAATTAATAATTAATAATTAATAATAATTAATTAATAATAATAATAACAGTACCTAATTCGTAATCGCAACACAAAACTAACCAAAAATTATTATAATAAAAACACATAAAATTGCAAAAAAAAAATTCGAAAAAAAAAATCGCAAAACTTACCTCAACTTAATTGTGTCCAAACAGCAATGGAGTGACCGGAGTTACAACGAAGCGGAGCTAGCGGCGTCAGGCAAGCTAGAGCAGCGTCAGGAAGGGTTGGAGCGGCGCTGCGAATGGAGGAGAGGAGAGGAGGAGGAGAAGAAAGAAAGAAGAAAAAAGAAGAAGGAGGGCGTCTGGCGTTTAAAGCCCTAACTCCTAATTATTTTCTGCACGACAGGTCGGTCACAACTTCATTTAAATATCAATCCGGTTTATCGGCAAATTTAACTCTGCTCGACGTCGTTTTAAACTTCGCTCAACATATGCGAATGGAGGAGAGGAGAGGAGGAGGAGAAGAAAGAAAGAAGAAAAAAGAAGAAGGAGGGCGTCTGGCGTTTAAAGCCCTAATATTTGCGACCGACAGGTCGGTCACAACTTTCATTAATATCGGTCGCAAATTTTAACTCTGCGACGTCGTTTTACTTCGCAATAAAATTGCGACCGATTTGCGACTCAAACTTTCGGTTGCAAATAATCGGTCGCAAATCGGTCGCAGAAATTATTTCTAATTTTGAAGCGCGCAATGTTGCGACTGAATAACACGTAGTAACACATCGGTCGCAAAATCGGTCGCAAATCCGTCGCAAACTGAAAAAGAAACTCGTGGGGATTTTTAGCGCTACAATTACCGACTATTTGTCCATAAGTCGCAAATCGGTCGTAAAATTGCGACCGATTTGAGTCGGTCGCAAAAATGGTCGCAATTTGGAGATTTTTTTGTAGTGTGTTATTCACATAAGCTGAAGCTGGTTTAGTAAAGCAAATCCAATTGGGTTCGGTAGAAAGGGATAATACTTGGTTTTGGTTGTGGGATCCAAAGGTTAATTATACAGTTAGCAGTAGCTACCAAGTTTTCTATAAGGAAAAAGAATTCTAGAGATTACTCGACGGTACAATTTGGAAAGCTATTTAGCATAGTGATATACTAGGAAAAATCAAAATTTTATATGGAGAACTGTCTCGGGTTGCCTCCTTGTGCTAACATCTTTCAAGGCTAGGCACGTTGATGTTGATATTATGTGCCCAACATGTGATAGCGAAGAAGAAACAATTTTACATGTGTTATGCTTTGCCCCGTTGCCCAGCAAACATGGATATAATCTCCTATAGGATGGTGGAGTGATGTCAATGATGTAGACTGTTTTGGTTTTGTCTAATGTTCCAAAGGACAAGATTGATATTTCTTTTACTATTATGTGAGAATTATGGTGGAGTCAAAACCAGTTAATTTGGCATAATAAACGAATCCTAATTGGGATTATGTTGCAACATGCTATCAGTTGTTTAAAGGAAAGATAGTTCGCGTGCCTACTACTATAACTTGGGAAGTATATTTAGGAGTCTATGTTCAGTTAAGTGGATTGCTCCTGTTGTGGGTATTGTCAAATTAAACTTTGATGCGACATAGAATGGAAGGAACAAATGTGCAGACCTAGAGTGATTATTATAGGACAAGCAAGGAAGATAGTTAAGAGGTGGCTATTATGTTATAGAGGATGTGGCATTTATAGCAATGGCAGAATTGATGGGAATACGGGAAGCTCTCAATTGGGTTAAGGATTGTGGGAGAATGTCCAACGAGAGGTGGAGGGAGACTGGTCGATGGTTTTACATGCTCTTAAGCATTCCTAATCCAATATTTTGTATTTTGATGCTTTAATTTATGATGTTAGAACTCTTCGAAATTAGTTCAGTTCTTTAGCTATGCTTTTTGCTAAGAAATCAGCGAATCGGTATATCCACGTGATAGTAAGTGCTGCTAGTTCTATCTCTGATTTATTGGAGTGGGGTCATGTCCCTCCAACTTTGATTCATGATGTCCTATGTTTTTTATGCTATGAATATATATACAATATCTTTATTCAAAAAAAATTAAAATATATGAAAGTATTCATTTAAAACTTATAAAAAAAAAATGATTACATGTTACTTGGTTTTTTTTACCGAACTTGTTTACAAACTTGAAGAAAAAGTAAAAAAAAAAAAAAAAATTATCATCGGAATGAATTTTCTATAATATTCGCATTATTTTTTTTAATTGAATGATTATCATTTTTATATTATTTAAAAGTGGTATTTATTGAGTTGAGCTGCCTTTTTTTTCTTCCATTTAGTCACAAATTAATTTCACTAGTTAAGTTATTAAACAATAATATAATATTTTTCAATCTTTATTCATTATTAATTTTTTTAGTTACACTAGTCTTTTTATGGCGTGCGTTGCATATTGATTATACTCGTTATTGGTACTCGTTCAATTTTTTATGTCATTTTTTACTTATTATTTATACTCATTTTTATTTTTAATATTAAATATCGATTATAATTTTTATCTTATATTATTTAAAATTTTATAATATTAGAATAAAATTTCATGTAAGATTAATGTGAATATAACGATTAATTAATAAAAAAAAGTGTGTATATATACACATAGTTCAGCTTAATTTATATCGTCGTTTATCTAAAATTCATTATAACTACAATATCACCTAATAAATATGTTTTAATATATAGATACATAAATATAAGAATAAAATATTACATATAATACACATAGTTCAGCTTTAATTTATTATCCGTCGTTTATCCTAAAATTCATTATAAACTACAATATCACCTAATAACAATATTGTTATTAATATAATAGTCACTATTATTAAGAATAGAAAATATTAACATATATTTTTTATAGAATTAAATTATCAACTGTTTCATCTATTCTACACACATATTATAATATTCTATTTAAAAAATTTTAAAAGTAAAAGTTTAAAAATTTTGAAGACTTAATTATGATATATATATATTTGAAATATTTTATAAAAAATATAGTTTTTTCTTTTTTTTTTAATCTCTCTCCTAAATAAAACATTTTAAATTATAATAAAAATGGAATTCAAATATTTAAATAAATTTACAAATAAAATATAAAAACTTTCAAATGTCTCATTAATTATATATTTATTAGAAAAAAATAATATTTTCATACTACTTTCTTTTTAAAAAATATCATGTAATTATTAGTGTAAGTGTAAATGTCTCATTATTATATATATTTATTAAAAAATAATATGTTCATACTACTTTTCTTTTAAAAGAAAATATCATGTATTATATTAAATGTCTAATCACAGTACATCTTTGAGAAAATAAATTTACTTTGGTATTAAAAATTCTTAAATTATTTTGTCATGATTTTTCCTTATATGTTTGAAATATTTACATTATTTTATATAATAATTTAGTTTATGCAAATGTTAAAAGAAAAAGTTAATGACATACTCAGGTATTACAATAACATATATAATTACATGTTTTACAGAAATTAAAGTTCAAATAAATATTCCTGGATACCATTAAAGATAAATATGATTATTGATTGATTTAGTAATTAATTCATTATGAGATTGAAAAATAATCGAAAGTAACCGAGAATTAATATAGATGATTGTTATTTCTTAAATTAAGTCATTTATTAAGTTAGATGTTTATTATTTCTTATATTATTTGAAATTAACATTTTATTAAGTAGTTTTCTTTTTCCATTTAATCACAAATTAATTTCATTAAATAAATTATTAAAGTAAAACAATCAGGATAATGATGATGCATATACATGCTTTTTAAAGCTTTTGAGCAATTTATTTTAATCCTTTAGTGCCAAATTAATTTCATTAAATAAGTTATTAAAACAAAACAATAAATAAATGGAGATAATAATATCATTTTGTAGGCTTATTTTCATCCATTGTTCCTCAAGTTAGAGAGTAATCACTATATCGTCCCTTATCTTTAATTTGTCACTTAAAACCGTTTTAATTTCTATTTATGTAACACCAAACTCCCTTTGCTTATTTTCTAGTAATGAATAAATCCGTAAATTTGACTTGGCTTGAATAAATAAAAACTTAGTCACGTAAGCTTTGCCTACTATCCTGCCTTTTGATTCTTCTCAGTTCTCAACTAATACATGTGTCACATCCAAAATTTCACCAAAGAATGTTTCGTCGCTCTTTGTTTAACTTAAATATCAATGGTTTCACTATATCTTGCAATTGATGGTGAACAAAATATTGCTTTTATATTACTAATAGTGGTTTTGTAGGAGCAAGAAAAATCCCCAATACACCAGCAACAGACTGAAAATCATTAGAAATTACAGGTTAAAGAGAGATCAAGCGTGAGTTTATCCAATACACCAGTAATAGCCTGCATATACCTCTCAAGCAACTTCTAGTAGCCCTAATAAAACCACCTTGGACTAATTCATCCGCCATGCCAAAAGTTGTTACGCACCAATACTAACATCAAAGTCATCATGCAACTCAATCCATCTCTATATATAAAACCATATCCAATAATCGAAACAACAAATAGAGATACCATAAAAAAAGGCGAGACCCTCGTTTATCCTAATATAAGCATAAGATAGATGTGAAAAAAAAAAAAAAAAAAAACTCGTTCGATCCTAATATTAAGCATAAGATAGATGTGGAAAAAAAAAAGAAAAAAAAGGAACGATAAATCACCAAACAGAACATAAATTATGAAAGAGGACCCCACAACACTAAGCGTAAAAAAAAAAAAAAAAAAAAAGACAATCACCAACAAACAATAGAGACCCACCAACATGTAAGCGATGATGAATATATGATCAATGAATACACCAAAATTATGAGAAGTAATCAACGACAGTCATTTAACTCGGGTTTAGAGTGTTTAGAGTTTCAGAGAGACGACGAAAAGTAATTAGGGCAGTGGGTAAGCGTAATTTTGAAGAGGAATTAAAGGAGGGAAAAATGGACAAAAAGAATAGGGATAAGAAGGGATTTTGATTTAAAAGTCGTTTGTAGGGAGAGAGAGAGAGAGAGAGAGAGAGAGAGAGAGAGAGAGAGAGAAGGAGTGATGGCACGTTATAAATGTAGGTGTAGTTAGAGAGAGAGAGAGAGAGAGAGAGAGAGAGAGAGAGAGAGAGAGAGGAGAGTGATGGCACGTTGGATAGGAATGTGGTGGTAGTTAGGTGGGATAAAGATGGAGAGAGAGAGAGACATGAGAAAAGAGAAGAGAGAGAGAGGAGAGAGAAGTAAAAGAAAATTTAAGAGAGATAATATGCTGATAAGGCGCTTTTTTTTTTTTTTTACGCATTTCTCGGCTGCCAAATTATTTGTATTTGATTGAAAAATAATCAAAGGAGTTTTGTTTTATAAAAATTAAGTTGAGACAATTTTAAATAACAAATTGAAGATGAAGGACAATAAAGTGTTGTCCATAAATTGAGAGATATCAAATGAAAATTAGCCACTTTAAATGAATATGGAATCCTTGTATCATAATCTAACTTATTAACTCTTACATGGCATTACTAAATTCAAGCAATCCTACTTAGCACTTCCTAAAGAAAACATGTCTACTTTTTATATCAATAAATGATTTTGAGTCATCATGAGCCTGATTCATTGCAAGTAAGATGATCTTAATGTCCTTATTGCAATAAATGTAGTATTACCTTTTTACCCTTAGTTTATGAAGGAGAGGAAATGAGAAGATGAACTTGAATTTTCAAAATAGAAAAAATAATAAATTGGTCATTGAGATATAGTAAAATTAACACATGAGGATCTCTATTTTTAAAAACTGATTATGGAGTCTCTAACTTATCTATTAACATGTTGATCCTTCCATCCAAAATAACCTTTTTTAGCTAGCAATTGACTAAGAAATTGGTCCCTTAATTATAGTCAAAGTAACACTAAGATCTCTAACTTATGATTGCCGTTAACACATGGGTCATTCACTTATGATTTCTGTTAACACTTTGGTTCATCTATTTAGATGGAAGGATGAAAGTGTTAATAAATTATAATTTAAGGACCTCATAGTTAGATTTTGAAAGTACATGTATTCATGTGTTAATTTGACTACAACTCAGGCATCAATTTATTATTTTTCCTTAAAAAACATAATTATATCCACTGTTTTATTTGATTAAAAATCCTAAGAATCATTAATATTTTTAGCTTAGTCTACAAAAATGAAAGTTTATTATTTGATTTTTCCAAGTGGAATGCTAAATGGCACAAATTGTGTCTAACTCAATTTTCAAACAGTATGATACATTTCCTGATACAGTATGATACATTTACTGCAATTATATGCCCTATTTAATTATGTCATTATTGGAGGTTGTGCATATTTTTGTTACTTGGCAAGTGCGGGTCATGTCACCCAATTGGGTAATAAAATGTTAAGTGGTGGAATGAAACCTAGAACCTCCATATTCTATCACTCTAACAAATTAAGATATATGAATGGGAGGGCATGGGATTCCTAAAATCCTAGTTAAATTTATTGATCGATAAAAATATCATTTAAGATTTTAATTATTTTACAATTTTTAATTTTATTAAAAAAGTTTAATCTACTTTTAAATAGAAATTAAAAATTTGAATCTAATTATAAATAAGAATTTTAAATTCTATTAAGAAATTTAAAGCTAATAGTATATTCTACCAAACAAATATTATCATATTATATTCAAAACAACTAAACAACTTTTAATTAAGAAATTATACCGGCATAGTATATTCTACAAAAAAATTAGTATATAATGTATTTAAATCAATAAAAATATAAACAACTTTTAGTTAAGATATACAGTGTTAGATAAGTAATATATTAATATTAAATATTAAATTAGTGCTAGAACTCGCTCGATGCGCAGAGCAATATTAAAAGATGAAATAATCTTTTATAACATCATTCAAAAATAGTAAAATTATATAATAAAATGATAACTTATATCTTATTGAGATATGCTGAAAAGTTGCAATGTTAAAATATGTCTTCTTAAGATCTTATGAAGCCTTGCATAAGGTATGCAATAGCAAAAAAAATGCATGGTATGACCTATATCAAAAAAATGCATACACACTATTAATGTATTTTTCAATAGTGATAATAATTTTGAGAATTTAACTAATTATATTGAAATAAGGTATGCCAAATAGCAATAGAATACATTGGCTCATGGTAGTGACTGCCTAGTATCAAAAAAAAAATGCATACATCACTATTGAATAGTACTTTTTCAATAGTGATAATAATTTTGAGGAATTTAACTAATTATTTAATTTGAATAAATTAAGGATACTTTCTTATTTCTATATACATCTTAATAGATTATATTATAAATAGATTATTTATTTAATTTTAAAATATATTAATGTAATTTACTTATTTAGTTTAGGTGTGTGTCATAAGTGATAGATATCCTAACTTTTTTTGAAAAAAATTATTCGATCCTATACGTTTATGTATTTCTCGGGATCTACCGTGTTCATGGTTTATGACCTAACTACTTGGTATATGAGATCTACTCCATATACTAAAGGTCGTACAACTCGACCACGGTTTTTTTTTATACGTACCAATATTATAAATGATTATTTATTTATTTAAAATATTAATGTATTACTTATTTAGTTTAGTGTGTCATAAGTGAGTAGATATCCTACTTTTTGAAAAATTATCGTATCCTATACGTTTATGTATCTCGTCTACCGTGTTCATGTGACCTAACTCTTGGTATATGAGATTACTCCATATACTAAGGTAATCGACCACGGTTTTTTTATTACAATAAAAAATGAAGTGTTTTTTTTTTAATTTATTTTTGTGTCATTGAATAGGAAATTAATTTTTTATATATGTTTATAATTTATTATAAATGATTATTTATTTATTTGAAATATTAATGTATTACTTATCTACTTTAGTCTGTCCTAAGCGTGTTGATATTCCACCTTTTCAAAAATTATTGTATCTCATATATTCTTGTATCTCGTGTCTTGTATATGTGTAACCTAACTCCTGATATATGAGACTACTTCATATATTAAACTAATCAATATTATAAATGATTATTTATTTATTTAAAATATTAATGTATTACTTATTTAGTTTAGTGTGTCATAAGTGAGTAGATATCCTACTTTTTGAAAAATTATCGTATCCTATACGTTTATGTATCTCGTCTACCGTGTTCATGTGACCTAACTCTTGGTATATGAGATTACTCCATATACTAAGGTAATCGACCACGGTTTTTTTATTACAATAAAAAATGAAGTGTTTTTTTTTTAATTTATTTTTGTGTCATTGAATAGGAAATTAATTTTTTATATATGTTTATAATTTATTATAAATGATTATTTATTTATTTGAAATATTAATGTATTACTTATCTACTTTAGTCTGTCCTAAGCGTGTTGATATTCCACCTTTTCAAAAATTATTGTATCTCATATATTCTTGTATCTCGTGTCTTGTATATGTGTAACCTAACTCCTGATATATGAGACTACTTCATATATTAAACTAATCAACTAAGGTTTTTTTCTTATTACCAATAAAAAATAATTTTTTTAAATTTATTTTTGTGTCATTGAAATAAGAAATTAAGTATTTTTTTACTTTATTATGATTTATTATAAATGATTATTTATTTATTTAAAATATTAATGTAATACTTATTTAGTGTAGTGTGTCCTAAGTGTGTGGATGTCCTACTTTTTTAAAAATTGTCATATCCGTATGTTCCTGTATCTCGTGTCCTGTGTCCGTGCAACCTAACTCATAGTATATGAAACTACTCAATACACCAAGCTAATCAACCGAGGTTTGCTTTATTAACAATATAAAATGAAGTTTTTTTAATTTGTTTTTGTGTCATTGAAATAAGAAAATAATTTTTTTATTTTATGTTTATAATTTATTATAAATGGTTATTTATTTATTTGAAATATTAATGTAATACTTATTTAGTGTAGTTTGTCATAAGTATATAGATATCCTACTTTTTAAAAATACCGAATCGTACATTTCCTTGTCCCGTCTCCCATGTTCGTGCAACCTAGTTCCTGGTATCTGAGATTACTCTATAAACCAAGCTAATCGACAAAAATTTTTTTTATTACCAAAAAAAATGATTTTTAAAAAAAATATATTTTTCTATCATTGAAATAAAAAATTAATTTTTTTTATTTTATGTTTATAATTTATTATAAGTAATTGTTTATTTATTTGAAGTATTACTTATTTAGTGTAGTGTGTCTTAAGTATATGGATATCCTACTTTTTAAAAATTATCATATTCATACGTTCTTGTATATCGTGTTTCGTGTTCATGCAATCTGGCTTCTGGTGTATGAGACTACTCCATACACCAAGCTAATTAACCATGATTTTTTTTATTACCAATAAAAATGAAGTGTTTTTTTAAAATTTTTTATGTCATTGAAATAATATATTAAGTTTCTTTTATAATTTTATGTTTATAATTTATTATAAATAATTAATTAATTATTTAAAATATTAATGTATTACTTACTTAGTGTAGTGTATTCTAAGCATATAGATATCCTATTTTTTAAAAATTATCGTGTCTGTACGTTCCCGTATCTCGTGTGCCGTATCCGTGCAACCTAACTCTTGGTATATGAGACTACTTCATACGTCATGCTAATCAATCAATTTTTTTATTACCAATAAAAATGAAGTGTTTTTTTAATTTATTTTTGTGTCATTGAAATAATAAATTAAGTATTTTTATTTTATATTTATGATTTATTATAAATGATTATTTATGATTTATTATAAATGATTATTTATTTATTTGAAATATTAATATATTACTTATTTAACGTAGTATGTCCTAAATGTGTGGATGTTCTACCTTTTTAAAAAATTATTATATCCCGTATATTTTTTTGTATATTAATGAAATATTTTTTTTAATTTATTTTTGTGTCATGGAAATAAGAAATTAAGTTAAAATATAATTGAGTGGGAAATGTTAAAATATAAAAAAAATTAAAAAGCTGTAAGTTTATATCACTGTTAATCCATACTGTAGAAAATGAAAAGATTTAGTTTGATTGATTTTACAGAAAACGATTGTGATAATTAATTATTGGTCAAAATTTAATTGTTGGTCCTAATGCTCCTATTTTTGGTTTTTCAATTTTTAATAATTAATGAAACTTGTTGGTCCCTACTGTTCCTCCTCACACGTGGCAATTTTAGAGGCTTATATTTGGCTTTCGTATAATGCAAACTGCTCTGCTTTTATATATTATATAGATTATACCAACATACTTTCTCCGTCTTAAAATATAAGTCTGTTTTGAGTATTTTAAGGGGTAATAAATGATATTTTTTCAATGTTACCCTTATTTACATTAGATACAATAAATAATCTGACAAGTAACTATTGGTTTTTTGATAAAGAATAATTTAGTCAAGTTACCCTTGGTTTTA
The DNA here is from genome assembly GCF_014843425.1 of Jatropha curcas. The sequence goes on from NW_023591768.1 coordinate 317,876, forward strand.
TTATAATCTAGAAAAATTAATTGCGTCAATTGCGTCCTTTATTTTGCCCTTATTTACATTAGATACAATAAATAATCTGACAAGTAACTATTGGTTTTTTGATAAAGAATAATTTAGTCAAGTTACCCTTGGTTTTATTATAATCTAGAAAAATTAATTGCGTCTTTAATTTTTGTGTAAAAATCTTAAATAACTCATATTTTGGATAAGAGGGAGTAGTATATTCTACTAAAAAAAGCCGAATTAAAACGGCAAGACTTTTCTTCATTTCGGCAAATTATTAGTATATATATAAATTTTATGAATTAATATATTATTTATAGATTTTTAATTTTCAAATTAGAAGTTTAATTTAATTTTAAATAGGAATTTCGCTTGGTGATGTTAATTTCCTATTTGAATCAAATATTTATTAGTTATATTAATTTCCTATTTTAATCTAAATTCTACTAAAAATTTTAATTTAATTCGAAGAAAGAAATTATTTTTTATCTCATTCTAATTAGAAAGATATCCTATCATACTACACTACTACTACTACTGCTATTATTATTATTATTATTATTATTATTTACTATCAAGAATTTGTTTCTTGTTTTTAATATCAAGAATCTGTTCTTTAAGATTATTGAGCTCTCAATCATTTTTTTTTCGATAAATATAATCATATTGCATGAATTGATTTTTAATTTTTATTATTGGAATAATTTGATTATGTAATTATTAAATCAAACTATCTTCTTTCGATGGATGCATATTTTTTAAAAAAAAAATTGCTAACCGAAGTGCAACTTCAGTTGGATGCATGTTTTTAAATTATATGGTTATAATATTTTTATCTAAATAACATCAATATATAGTAGTTTCATTATGTTTGAGCTGTCTCATTGATCACTATATAGTATTTAAAAATCATTCTTCTACTAAATATTACTCCTCAATAAACTGTAGTTGGTTCATTTTTTGAAACTTCAACTTAAAATATCATGCATTATTTATAGGATGGGAAACCACTATCCATCGAGACACCACCTAAGGCAATATCACATATTTTCTCATCAAGAAACCTTCAATTTATCCACCTTACTATTACCTTTTCTTTTTTTTTTTTTTTTTTAAACCACCAGTATCTGGATCGTATTATCACGGACCGTCTAATCCAGCTCGGGACTTAGTCACAATTAAGACTTCTCGTCTCTCCTTACAGATGCATTTAGTAAAAATCAAATTCGAAAACTCTTCTCATATATCCAACCGGCGATGTTACTGTTACCTTTTATTCAATCAATTGACCGATGTTTTATATTCTATAAACTCAGCAACAAAAGGCGTCAATTAGCCAATCTCTTACAATCACTGGCACAAAACAATCCCATGCTATACCACAAACAGATCCATGCCCAAATTATAGTCTTAGGCTTAGAATCTTATACTTTTTTGGGAAAATTATTATTTAGTTCCTCAGGTTTTACATAATTATCTAAGTAATCCCCGACGTTTAATGTAATAAATAACTAGTCCCCGACATTTAACTCCGTCTAATTAAAAGGTTCTTCCTTCCGAAAAGTTGGTTTTTTGCCGTTAATTGAAAACACCCCTCCCTCGCTGACGTGGACCAGTATGACCTTCCAAGTGAGGGAAACGAAAAGTCAGACTGCTATTCTCCCAACTCTCTCACGCAAAAAAAGTCTTCATCTCCAATGCAAGTGTTGAAGAATTTTTGAAGAAAATGATGTTTGTCGACAAAACGAAATGAGTGGTCGTAGCATGTAGTGCTTCGTTTGCGTGGAATCACAATCTTGAAGCTTCGTTTTGAGGTAAATACCACTAACTGAGACCCACTTCAGTTTTTGCTTGAAAAAAACTTGAAAATCAATATTATTGAGGATGTTTATGATGATGATTTTTGGTATATTGAAATTCTTAAGCATCGTTATGAGTTCTTTTGTGTGTAATGATAATGTATTTAGGGTTTTTGCAAAAGGTAATGCCTTTTTTGTAACACATGTGTTAAATAGCAATGTAGAAAGGGCTTGAAATTGTGACTTTGCCTGGAAAGTTAACCACTATTGGGTCATATTTGTTTAAAGGGGATACAGTGTATTGTTGATGCACAAACCTTGACAGATGAGTTACATTGTTCTCTTTACAAAACGTATGCAAAAGTACAAGATAAAGATGGAAATGGGGATATTACATGTTCTGAAAATTATAGAATATGGCGATGCAGAGTGGACTTTAATGTATTGAAGATTCAAGGACAGCTGATTATTATGAAACTGAATTTGGTTAGGGAAGCATTACATTACAACACCCTTCAGTATAAAGTAAAAGAACTATTATGGGATATAAGGATTTGGTGGTAGGAAATTAGAATTAATTGCCTCAAAATGGCTTCCTATTTCATTGTAAATTTACTGCTCTCGTTAGTGCGCTGCATTAAATTAATTCGGAAATAAGTTAAAGGAAACGTGAAGAAGGCTTGGAAGAAGGTCTTGGATAAATTTTCTCAATTACATTACCAAACATATTAATAGAATCTTAATTACATTATATTACATTCCTTTATATTTTTCATTGCATTACATCTTTGATTATATTGCATTGCATTACATCCAACCAAACATAACCTTAGATTTTTTATTAATTATAAATTTGAGTCTCACTATAAATAGACGTATGATATAATTAATTAACCATAGTCCACATTTAATCCATTTTTAAGGTCCCAATTCCATTAATATACTTAATTGTACAAATGTCACATGTCCATAATTTAGATGTTTTTAATTAAATCCTATATTTACATGATTAAATCCTTAATTGAAATACCCCGAATTTTTATTTTCGAAACTTTTAAATTTTTATTAAATCAAAAATCGCAAATTTTGCCCACGTGAGCTGCAAATGTAACACAGTCAAAATTTGAGCCCAAATTTTTGAATTGGGCCAAGCCGAAAAACTGATTATCCGGAATGTTCGATTAGAGAACACTAATTGATGAAATAAAATGGAACACTAATTATTAATAGATTATAAATGTATGTATATGTATGTAACTATTATAGAAATTAATTATCCTAAAATCAAAAAAAAATCATTAACTGTTCATATTTGATTAATATTGAGTAAATGGAGAAAATATTATGGAACCAAACTAAATACTCAAAATAAATTGAACCGGGCCTGAAAATCAATTTAATTTTTCGGAAACCACACGAATACTTTGAAAACCAAATGAAAAATCTGAAACCGAGCAAGAATCGAGCCAAATCGTGGAATCAGATCAAACCGATTCGAATCGAACCGGAATGATCTAGAAACTGACATTCTTTCTTTTCTTTTCTTCTTCTTTTCTTCTTCTTCCTTCTCCAGCGTGCGACAGCTCTCTCTCCTCTCCTTCCCGTTTTCCGACCAAACGTCCATCGTCTCAGGCAAGCAAGCACTCTAATCGCAAGAGCTCAACGAGACAATCACTCCGGTGGCCTTGGTTTGAGCGATGAGAGCCTGAAGCGAGAGAGATCGCGATTGGCAGGCCGCGTCACCGTGCGATGGCATTTTCCGGCGAAATCTCATCAATTCCGTCGACTTCAAGTGCTGGGGTTGGTCTCAAACGACTCCTCTCCTACATATGAACCTTTCCCCTCCATTAATTTGTGATGTTGCTTGCGTTTTGATGAACCACCATGGATGAAGGTGGCTGCGAGGTGGATCCGGCCTCCGGCCAAACGAGCCACTAGCTCAACAAAGTGATAGCAGATTTGGATTCCTCACGAAAATTGGAGTCGGGTGGTGGTGACCTTGCAATCTTCTGGGCGGTTTAGCTTTTCCGGCCACCGTGCACGGCAGCGGCGGCCGTCCGGCGAGACTCCGGCGAGGACTTTAAAAGGCAGAATGATCTCCTCTTCGTGCGGGTCATGGAAATCAAATCCGAATTTCCATCGGTACATTGTGAGGCTTAGTTGTCCATTTTTCGGTATAAAATTTACAACTTGAATTAATTAATTAATTGGATATAAGATTAATTGAATTAGTCAAAATTGGAGACTTAGGAATTTAAATACATATAATTGAAATATATGAACATTGTATTTAGAATCAGACTTCTAGGTACTTTCACAGAAAATAAAAATGCTTAAATTACAAATTAGCAATCAAATTAATACGGAGATATTGTTAATTATGATTAATTAAATTATAAAAGGAAAATAACAATTAAAGTACATTGGTGGTATAAGTCGATTATATTATAATGTGTGATTATTAGGACAGTCCGATACGTAGAGATGAGTAATGTTGGAATTTTCGAAAAAGAGAATTATTAAAGAACTGGACTAGTTAAAATATTAAATGGGAATAACTAAAATTTTTAATATAACTAATACCATTGACTAATGTTGCTCCTATTATCGTTATTATGGAACATTAAATTACTAACGACACTTATATGAAAGAGATAAACAAATAAACCAATAAACAAGAGTACCGAATTTATAGTATAATAAAGTAAATAGCGGCTTTAATTATTTAGCGAATAAGGATTTAATTTCTTGAATTAGAATTCTTACTTAGAATTTTCCTTCTAGATGCTTGTGAAGTTCCAGAACATCAAAACCAAAGCTGAGAGCGGGCAGTAATCAAGATAGTCCGTTAAAGGATAATAATGAACTATGAGTAGTGTTAAATAACTCGCCTCATTCGCCTGCATTCATGCATTCACGGCTAAATGTTATCATGCATTATTGCCATACCTATTGTGATGCCTATTTGGTTGATATTTAAATATTACTTGATTATCTGTGAAGTTGATATGTGTTGTGCTGGGATGAAGTGGGTCACTATGGGTTTGTGAGACTGATTCTGTTATATGGATCCTGATTCTGATTTTGATATATGGATCCTGATTCTGATTTCTGTTAGCCGGGTAAATGGGAGATCGGCGCCCCCATGTGCACTTGATAATTCTGTCTATTCTGAAACCACAGGTTAGCTTCTTTATTTGGCCGCACCTGATAGTTTAGATCTGATCGCAGCTCGCAGGGCGGCCTTCTGTTTGAGCGCCTGAAGATCTAGATTGGATGGAGACGATCGAGTTGCCTCCTGTTGGTATTTAAAAAAAAAAAGAAAAGAAAATAGAGGGATTGGAAAAATAAAAGAAAAGAGAGAGATTGGCAAAATAATAAGAGGATCGGTCGTGTGAGGATTATACCGGCCAGCCAGAATGGGGGATTGGCTCCCTGGTGCACATGTGAGTGGATGGGCCATGTGTGAGGACTGCTCATCGGGTTTTAGGTGACTCCACTGACTAATTTCCACGTGATATGATTATATGAAGGTGATGATAACTGTGATTGCTTTTGTATTTCCATTTGTATGACAAACTGCATGATCATATAATTAAACGGGTGACCACATGAAAATATTTTAGCATTTGTATGATTGTGTGGGGTGAGAGGGTTATCTTCCGTACTCACTGAGTCTAGTACTCACCCCCCCCCTCCAACCTCCCCAGGTAATAGATGGAAAGACAGGAATCTTTGGAGTATGCCAATGAATGAACCGAGGATAGCGGATCGATAGAAGTAATAATCATTGTAGTTGATATGTAATGCAAAGGTTAGTGAATTATGGAGCTAGAGTTCCGCAAATTGTTTCCACTGGCGTTGAAATGATAAATAGAGTAGTAGACATTTATTTTTTTGGATTGTGCTTTGGATAAATTATGAATAAATCAATGGGCTGAAATTTTTCCCAAAATAAACCCCAAAATTATTTTTTGGAAAAAAAAGGAAAATTGGCGAGTTTTTAAGTAATACTAGCTTACTACGGCTTGGGGGCCTTAAGCCATCCAGGTCCTAGTGGCGGCTCCCAGGTAGATGGAAATGGGTCATGAAAAGTTGGTATAGAGCATTAAGTTGGGCCTTAGGAATTCACATTGCGGAACTAGGAAATTGAATATAAAAACTCCTAGCGTTGGGGATCTGGCCGTAACCAACAAAGGGTGACACTAAAATTAAAGGGAGTGACACTAAATAAAAGACGGTCTTGGTGCAGGTGGACGCACTGTGCACTAAGACAGTTACAGAATCATAAATAAAATAAATAATAATAATAATAAATATATAAATAAATAGGGAAAGATAATTATATCTATAAATAATGGTATTTTAAAAGTTAGTCAAAGCTTTTAAACACGGAAGAAATTAGAAGGAAGTGCAGTGACCTGATCAACCAGTGTACTCTTTCTAATGGAAACTGTGTCCATAGCTTAAAAAAATTTAAATTTTCTTCTATGGAATAGATAACATTTATATATAATTTAATTATGTAAGAAGATAAGTGATATATGTTTAATAGGGTGAAGTTAAACGATACAAGTATGCTAATGTATTTAATATGTGTTGGATGTGGACTACATACATAAAAATACACGAATGTGAGTATATGTATGCCTGCGGAAAATATATGTTGAGAATGAGAGAATGAGGTTGTTTAGTGTTATTAATAGGAACTAGATGATTCGGATTCAAGGACATTAGGATTGTAAGTTAATTAGAGCTAGTTGATTTTAGACATATTAATTGATAAAAGATTTACGTGACTGTTGGTTGGTGCGATTTATTATGGACTATTGAGGTAATCTTCTGAATGTAATACCTATATTATTAATTGGTGAGGTGACATACATAAATTGATATTTTTATAGGTTTTAAACTATCATAATAGGATTTGGGTTTGATTTGCTAATTAATAAGTATGACTGTACTGAGTATTTTCGTAAGAAATAAATGTTGGCTGGATTATTATATATATTAAGTGAATTTGCTTAGTTTTGAAAGCTCAATTGACTCGCTTGGTGGAGTGCACTAGTGTATTGTTGTAATTCATGAGCTAGCTTCCTTTTCAGTGTTGAATACAGGGAATAATATAAATTATTTTGGTTATATACAAAGTAATTGATAAGAAAAGTAAATTGTGATTCTTAGTAAAAGATAAATTGCTTTATATAAATGATGATGAAGATTGTGTGGATTGTGACATCTTATGGTTTAATAGGACACGATTATGAATTAAATGCAATGAGATTTAGCCTTTTTGTGTTTAAACTAATGGTTGTCTTCTAGATGTTATGTCAGTTATAACTAAGGACTATTGTTTAATGAGGAATTCTGTGATCCAAGAAGAGTGAAATAACTTATATTAAGAAATTAAGATAATTATGTTATATAAATAGTACCATGATAGTTAAGTGAATTGATGAATGATATCGGACATTATGGGATAATTGTCCAATTATTGAATTTATGTTCTACCAATGACTTAGATAAGCAAGAATGAATTTAGTCTTGTTATTGTATGGATCTTAAGATAAGAGCTAATCACAAAAACGTGAGGAGTGTAAATTAGTATGGTTTAAATGAGGATATTTAGTATTTAGAGGTTTGATAACTGAGGATATTTAGTATTTAGAGGTTTGATAACTTAACAATTATTATTAGTAAGATTGATAGAAATAGGAATAATGATGTATCAGGGGATTTAAGACAAGAATTTCAAAAGTTTGAGATTTCATGAATATAGAAAAATTGTGGTTTATGTTGATCTCACTAAGCTTGTATGGGAATAAATTCTAAGCGAAAACGATCAAGAGTTTATGAGTAATCATTGCAAAAATAGAAACAATTTGCCAATAGTTAATAAAAGTAATTGCAAGTAGTAGAAGATTTATGAATTTATATGAGGTGTAAGGACATGCAGGGGTATAAAAGAGTGTGTGGTAGAAAATGATAAGTTGGGTAATTAAATTGAATCGTCAACAGAGTTATAAAGGAAGTGTATACAATTAAAGGATAATTATTATGACCCAGGAACTAATACAGTGAGAGTTTAATATGTAGTAAGTGTATTAGATAGGGTAGAATTAAACTCCTAATACATGTAGGATGTTTAATAAGCCAGGCTAAGTTTAAGGACCTCATATAATAAAATAAAAGTAAAAGATAATAAAGGAAATTAATGGTTTTGGAATTGAAACGCTATTAGGCATTAATTATATTAAATATTAGTACTACTATACTAATATATATATAGTAATTAATAATATATTTAATATCATTATATATTAATATATAATATAAGTTTGAATATAATTTGTAATCTAAAAGGAATAGGAGGTAATGAAACATTCATTGTAAATAAATTAGCGATGTGAAGGCGAGTACTATTTTATAATGTAAGGAAAAATCAATATTGACAATAAATTAAATAAATATTCAACTTATATTATAGAAGTGAAACGAAAATAATAATAATAAAATTATAATTAATAATATAAAAAAAATAATAATAATAATAAATAAAAATTATATCAATATATATAGAATAAACGAAAATAATAATAATAAAATAATAATAAGTATATATGACATAAAATAAGAATTAATGATAATAGTAATAATGGTAATAACAGTAATAATAATACTAATAATTTATGAGGTATAATAATAATGTATGCGTTATGTCGATTGAACTTATATATTGAGCCTATAAATGAACTATGTGCTAGTGCCAAGTGTTGTGGATAAAATAATTGGGAATATTAATAAAAGAGAATGTGGAAATTGCTTTAAAAAAAAAAAAACTCTTAGTACACTCATTTGATGAAATTCACATTATGAGACAACTGGTGTTATAGACTATTAATATAACTGAATTTACTAAAATAGGAAGTATAACATCGGTGATACTTGGAGACAAATGCACTAAGAACGGAAGCTAGTGGTACTATACCTTATAGACTGTAGACAAATCAGAACTAAAGGAAATTGCTATTTAAATCTAAACCTTTGGATAGTTTTCAGATAGTCTACTTGATCATAAGAGAATTATTTAAATTTGAAGGAATCCTTTGGAGTTAATATGTACATTAATAATAGAAGACTTGATTGTGACTTGAATTGATTAATCGGAATTAATGGATTCCTTGTATCTGGTATGACTAATTGGTGTTATGGTTATGTATAATCGATGAAAGGAAAATGTCATGAGGAAATTTCCAAGGAAAATTGAACCTATGTGGTTATGGTGATGATTGTTTTGCTTTGAATTATATGAATATGATTAACTTCGATTGTTGGGTTACATATGTTTAACTGAGAATGATGTTATGCAAATTTGATTTGGGGTTTTAATATAGTTGTGATTTGAAGGGCTACTGGATTAAGATATGATCTTTGCTTGGAATGAGTTTTAATGATGTCGTAATGTGTAATCACATGAATTTGATAAAGAAAAATGTGATGTTGTTGAGAATTTTGAAGTGGCCAAATAGGCCTAGTTGAATTATTATTACTCTTATTTTGGTCCCCTATGAGAATTTTGATATTAAATTAAATTAGGAAATGAAAATAAGTTGGAAGGGTGGAATAACTTGATGGGGCATCTGGATGATAAGATAAAATTAAGGTCAATGCTTAAGCATTTTACTAATGATCCCTGAATGGATTAAATAGTGGCTAAAAAAAATAATGAATAAAAATATTAATGAATAAAATAAATAAAGGGGGATGAATAAATTATGACAAATAAAATGATTTTAGTTTGGTAATCAATATGATGTGAATGTAAACTAAGTTAGTGTAGTGGCACCAATACCATCTTAGGAACTGTGAAATTCTTGATGCTAATAGTATTTAAGTAGTGTTTAAGCATGCAAGGTATAATCCGTTATAAGTATAGATAGAATGTAATTATGGAATAAATTAGTAGAGTATGGGCATGGTTGGATATCGAGAACTTAGCAAGTTAATGGGCAGTTTGAGCAAATATTGCCTCCTCAAGCTATGTAATTTTTTTTGTTGGATGGTATTACGGACTGAATTGGTATATACAACTAGAAATCTTGGTTGTTGGATTCTAAACACTTGGTATAAACAGATACAAACCGGTAAAGTTATAAAAGTTTAAGTTGAGAAAATGTGTAAACATTAAACACCCTTAGTATAAACAATGTGTAACATTAAACACCCTTAGTATAAAGTTAAGAAGAATGATAATGGGAATAGATTTGCGTTGTAGAAATTAGAATTATTGCCTCAAATGATTCCTATGTCATGTAAGATTACTGCTTTTTTCATTATGTGCGGTTGCAGTTATAATAAATTTGGCATAATAAGTTAAAGGAAGAACGTGAAGAAGGTCTTGGGAGTACTTGGGGCATAGAAAGATATGGAGTTAGCGGAGAGAACTTGGGATAGAAGATATGGATTAAGCGGAAAGTCGAATAGATTAAATTAGTCAAAGAGAAATTGTTATAGAATGGGAGATTTAAAGTGAAATTGTCCCCTTAAAATCAATCATTAAAGGAGGTTTCTGTGGAAAAAGAAGCGTGATGGTTGGAGCTAGAAAGACAGGTATAACACCGTAACTCCCTTTGCTCTGTCTACAATATTACTCTTTTATATGAGAAGTAGTTCTTATTATAATTTGCGATCACCTATGTCTCTGTTCCTATTACCCTTAGTAGATTACAATTCGAGGACGAATTGTCTTAAGGGGGGGAGATTTGAAATACCCCAAATTTTGTCTCTGTTCCTATTATGTCTCTGTTCCTCTGTTACCCTTGTACAGCAACATTACAAGTAAGGTGAAAAGCATCATGATAGCTATCAAGCATATGAAAATCAACTTCTTGAAGCTGTCAATCTCTGACTCCAAGCACTCCCTTTTTCCTCCAATCGTCAGAATCACACTGTACATTTTCATCATCTCCCTCTTCATGTACAACATCTCTTCCTTCAATTCAAAAAAGTCAGTAGCTACACTTCTTTGCCTCACTTCCAAATCGCTTCCTTGAGATCGATCTGATGAATCTATAGTTTTACACCATCCAAGAAAAGACCCGCATGCATCCAAGAAAAGACCCGCATGCATTTTCAACTACTAGTAAAATACAGTACTATTTTGGTTTTTTTTTTTTTTTTTGTGTCTGACGGATCCTAATGCATGCTTGTTTCCCCAACACTTGCAATACATATTCACATACCTTCCTTCCCATGCTCCATCGGCTGCTCTTGAAGAAGATTTTTTTTTTTTTTTTGTGTCTCTGAGATCCTAATGCATGCTTGTTTCCCACACTTGCAATACATATTCACATACCTTCCTTCCCATGCTCCATCGGCTGCTCTTGAAGAAGACCTGTAGGCTGTCTCTTGTTACCTGCAAATGAAATGGAGAGGAGCTTTTGTTTTTCCCCTTTTTCCCTTTCTCTGCGTTTTGTGAGAATGAAATATGGTCAAACCTCTTTTATTTTCATGCACAGTTCAGTAAGGGCATACTGCGTCATTATAAAATGTCTGTCTTTGTTTTTAACTGATTTTAACGGCAAAACACCAACTTTTCGGATGGAATGACCTTTTAATTAGACGGAATTAAATGTCGGGGACTAGTTATATATTACATTAAACGTCGGGGATTACTTAAATAATTATGTAAAACCTGAGAGACTAAATAATAATTTTCCCTACTTTTTTTAACAATCTCTTCGTAAATGTGTATGCTAAGTCTGGCTTTTTATAAATGGTTATTTGTGGAAATTCAAAATTCAAAAGTTATACATGATTCAATCGACACTTTTAAAGTATCACAAAGAGAATGGAGCATTAGACTATATATAATTGCTTAAAATTAACCCTAAATAATCTTATAGGACAATCAGATCGATTGGAAATATAAGAAAGGTATTGTTTGTCGATTCTGAGATAAATATTTTATTTAAATTATTAATTTTGTTAAAGAATTTTATAATAAATTTTATTTTATTAATTATGATGTTTAATTTTTTTCTACAAAAAATTCAAATTTTAGCTACTATATTTAATGAAGTAATAGAATATTTTGAAAGTTCTTTTGAGATTGGGAAGACTTATCTTATAACAAATGGAGTTGTGAGAGCAACTAATTCTTCTTTTGCTAATGTTGGTGAGAGATTGGAGTTGAACCTCAATAAATATACCATGTTGAAGGAGCATGAAAGGTCAATTCCAAAAGAAATCTTGCAATGATGTGACGGAATATGCTAGAGAAGAAAAGAAAAAATTATTAGGTTTGATACAGCTACGATTAATTAAAAACCTATTGCTTATATTATGACTTGAATTTATAATAAATCTTATTATATATTTCATATTATATTATATAGTCTTATTAATTAAATTTATTATATTTTTCAGATATTTTAGTTTTAGCTACTATTGTTCATGTCAAACCGGCATAAAATATAATTGACAGGTTCGTAATTATGACAAGAAAGTAATTACTATCTTAATAATTTTTCATTGTTAAATTTATTTATTATTTATTACCTAAAACTTACTATATTTTTATCTAGATTGGAGAATGTATTTTTAATATTTTGGAAAGATACGGTGTAAAATGAAGGCAAAATATTTCATTAATTGAAAATTGTATTCAGATATGAAATACATATCAATATGTTTCTATATTTTTGTATAGGAAGTTTAATAATAAACAACTTACAAAAAGAATAAAAGAAAAACACAATCTTGATTTGAAGTATCTAATCGAGTTAACAGAGCATAATATTTATGTTATAGGCGATCATTTACTCCACTTGATGGCTATTCATAGCCACTGTTCGACTTCATGGTCTTTCTACAAGTTTGATTTGATTACCTCTATTGTCTTTCTATTGATATTGGTGGTTATACTTATAGCAAGACAAAAAGTTTTTTTTTTTTCAATAGTATATAAAAGATAAATAAATAATAAATAATATTTTTTATTTTGTGGAGTATTAAATTTTATTTTTTTATTTAGTGTGAAAATGTGTATAATATTACCAAAATTCATAACTTTACAAATATAATAATTCTCTTATAAAGCTTGAAAAGCTTGAGGCACAATAAAATTTTTTTTTGTATATAGTGGTGAATTTATGTATTTAATAAATTCTTGTATTTACTTATTGACAATGTCACTCAAATTTGTTCTCATTATCAATTTATTAGTCAAACCTTAAAACTATATTTAATTAATTCAAAATAACAATAATAAATACAATAAAAATGCTCTTGATTAATAAGAAAACGAAGATAAATATTAAACTAAATTTAAATTTTAAAATTAAATGTAATTCTTTTTTGTCTTTGAATTAATTTAAATTCCACAAGTATTCCTTTAACTTCGAAATAAAATGTAATTTTTATAAGAAAGGCAAGAGATCTTTTTTTATTCACGTCAGTTCAGACTTCAGTATTGTACAAATTCTAAGTGTTTTTTTTTATTTCCCTACCAAAACTATCAAAATGAAAAATCCCTAATTTCTTGCCCTCCTTCCTTCAAGCTCCCAGTTCTTCCTGCCGCTGTCCAAACCTAGCCCCAAAATACAGTCAGATTATGGTGTATTTCTCGAGTCTCCATGCAATGTTCGCAATTTTGTACCAGAAGAACAAATTCTAACACCAGCTCACGCTCAAGGTTGAGGTGCGTTGAACAGGTTGTCCTGTCAATAAGATGCAACTCCATTGTTCTCATAGGCATACCTTGCTTATAGTGAGACTTGAGAGGAAGAAAGTCGAAAATAGTCTGGATTAACAGAGCGAGGAAGAGAGCGTGCGAAAATGGTGTCAATGGGTTGGGTTTGTTTCTCTCCCTTTCTTCAATCTCGTAGGTATTCTTGTTCGATTATGATGAGAATTCAGTCTAAAAACTTCCGTTTATTCAGTTTGGACTAATTCAATTTAAACCGGACCGACTGTATAATCGATCTTAGTTTCAGGTGCAGGACAAAAAAGAAAAAGCACAGCAACTTTATGCCTAAGAAACGTGAAGGAGCAATTTCTTGCGGCTCGAAACTAGATGACGACGATATGCTTGTATTTCACTTTTTCCTAGGAAATTATAATGCGTCCTCGTTTTGCAAATTGTTAACTTTTTCAAATAAATTTTATGATTTGGTTTTGACAAGCCGCAGAAAGGAGTAAAAAGGAACAATAGATTTATTTGACCACCAGGGAATGCTCAATACAGTAAAAGCAGCAAAACAAAATCAAAATATTATAAATCAAGAAGACAGCATAGCAATCAAATATTAAATAGATGCACATTGCAAAAAATTTCGAAGGCATATATGGTATAAGATTCTGCAACAGACTCAAATAGATAAAAAGTTAACAGACTAAAATCTTTCCAATCTAACAAAATCACATCTAAACTCTTCTCGCACAAAAATTACTTGCAGAAAGGCACCAATTCCGCCAGCCCCTACATAAAATTGCTCAACCCAGTTAATAGTAAATAATGTTCACCGCTTCTTAGAGACACCAACAGTCTTTCCACGACGACCAGTGGTCTTGGTGTGTTGTCCCCTGACACGAAGACCCCAGTAGTGCCTCAGACCACGGTGGTTCCTGCAAAATACAATCCAGATCAGCTGGTACCATGTTTCTTTAGCTAGTTCTAAGCATTATCAGAGTCGCATCTCCAATCATCTTATTGTAAAGCCCATTCGATATTAAGATTGAAACTGCTTTTTGGAGTAGTGTCATTTTAGATGTTGAAAGATTGACCATATTGTTTATGCTGTTTTGTAACTTTTAAAATTAGAATGTGAAATTTTGTTCAAAACAAGCGTTAACAAGCAAAAGTCAACATTTTTTAAAATAATATTTCTCAACAGCCGACTCGGCCGTTCAATCTATAATTTATCAATGTATCATTCATGGACATTGATAAGATCCTTCCAATTAGGAGCACCTTAAGAATGGCATAAATTATATGCCAAATAGCCCTTAGACTAAGGTCATCGTGCTTAATCCATAACATTCCCCTCCCATCCCCACCACACAACATAGAAAGAATACACAGAAAGGAAAGGGGCATTCTATTCAGAGAGAGAAAGTTGGACCAATGATAACACAAGGAATTGCTTTTATCAACCAAATATAAAAAATCCACATACCAAGCTATAACCAAAGATTGCATATAAACTACTCCCTGCTACCTAAAACCAGCTAAACAATAAAAAGAAAAAGTACCTGATCTTCTTCAATCGCTCCAAATCATCTCTCAACTTCATGTCTAGTGCATTAGACACAACTTGAGAATATTTCCCATCCTTGTAATCCTTCTGCCTATTCAAAAACCAATCTGGGATCTTGAACTGACGAGGATTTGCAACAATGACCATGAGATTATCCAGCTCAGCAGCAGTTAATTCCCCAGCCCTAAAAGCAATAGAAGCAAATTAAGTTATATGAATCACATAGAAAATTTAACCTTTGATATCACATCAAACTTGAGTCCATCCAAATAATCAAAACCAAACTTCAAATGCCATTATTCGATAATCCATCATGCATAGACCAGAATTAAATTTCAATGCAGGCTTGCATTATGACCCAAAATCTAATAGCTGATTGTCAATTCAATGAAGATAACAATTGGCGTTGGTGGCAAGATCATCAGAATAATAAATTGATAGATAATTAAGCCAAGTTCTGCTCCAATTTCTCCAATTGGAGCTTCAAACCTACTGTTTACCACCAAAGGAAACTAACTCACAAAAACACAATTGCTAATTATACATCATTTTAAAGAAGAGAAAAACCAGATGTATTGCCTTTGACTGTGAATTTCAGTTCTAAAAAACTTTCACAATTTTTCCAACAACAATAAAACCTTATCCAGAACAAACAAATAGCGTACAAGTAATCATCAAATCTCAACAAACATTCATACATACAAAAATCACAATTGCTAATTATACATCATTTTAAAGAAGAGAAAAACCAGATGTATTGCCTTTGACTGTGAATTTCAGTTCTAAAAAACTTTCACAATTTTTCCAACAACAATAAAACCTTATCCAGAACAAACAAATAGCGTACAAGTAATCATCAAATCTCAACAAACATTCATACATACAAAAATCTCAAAGCTTCAACTAAGATGAGTGAAAGATAAAACAACAACAATAACAACAAAAATTTAATCCATTTTATAATCTGAAATTATTCAAATTAAACATAACCATTAAAGAAAAATGCACAGGTAACAGACCTCTTGTTCATATCAACATCAGCTTTCTTGCAGACAATGTTAGCGAAACGCCTCCCAATACCTTTGATTGAGGTCAAAGCAAACATAATCTTCTGCTTCCCATCAACATTAGTGTTGAGCACACGAAGAATGTGCTGAAATTCTTCATTTGCAACCAGAGACTGCATTAAAATCCATACCCTCATTCAATCTATTATCTCTCAAAGATAAAAACAAACGCAGACAATACACGCAAATCCTTAAACAAAATGTAAGGCATGCGCAAATAAGCTATTGAAACCAAAATTACCATCTTGTATTATAGTGACACGCGAGGTACAGAGAAAATGGGGCTCCTACTGACCGAGAAGCAGCGGCAAATTGCTAAACCAAGAAGGGAGAAGGAGCTAGGTTTTTCAGAGGTCTTATATAACTCTGGCTAGGGTTTTGTTGTCTCGAAAGACGAGTTTACCCTCGTAAAAGCTTCATAATGCCTATGATGTCTTCGAGTCGATTTAAACTCGTGATGGTTTTCTTCGTGCTGTTGAATTGTTGATAGGTTTGCACACACGTGCTGTAACCTGATCCAGTCCAATCTGACCCGTTAAGCTTCGGGTTCACTTGATAAATCTGTAGGCTTGACTCGATTCATAAATAATATTATATATATGTATAATTATGAATTATTTAAATTAATTTAATTTGATCGAATAAATTTGAACATAAATACTAAATTATTTACATATTTATTACTAACTCTTGCCCTTTTAATTTTATTTTTATCTTTACTAGAAACTTGACTTGTAATTTAAAACTCATTGCATAACTATGTAATTGAATATTTTTAATTTTGTTGATTGTATTTCTTATTAAGAAATTTATTTATTGTGGTTTGCGAAAATCATTGTGTAATTATGTTTCTAAATATATTTAATTTTGTCGATTATTCCTCTTAACATAATTGTATTCTATTTAAAAATACTTTTACTACAAAAAAAATTCAAAAGTTAATGCTAGAAAATGTAATATGTAAATCAAATTACCTACAAATTAGCGACAAAAAAATTATGTCGATAAAGTGCTTGTCACAAATTAATTATTTACCGATTAACATTCTATCGGTAAATTACCTACCGAGTTTCTATCGCTAAAACTATATATTTTGTAGGCAAATATAAAAATTTATTTGTCATAGAATTTGTCGCTAATTTTTGTTGAAAATATTTTATTGGTATTTTGTCAATAATTCTGTCACTATTTTGTCGTAGAATAGTGGATATTTTTAATTTATAATTATCAAAATTAATTTATTTAGTCAGTAATCTGTTGAAACAGTACGAAATTGATCGGTAATTTATTAAAAATTAGTTGGCAAATGTGTGCAAAATTAAAAATTTTTAATTTGAAATGCCAATTAAAACCTATAAAAACACTTAGTTTCTATAAAAGTCATTTATTTACATTTGTATAATTGCAAAGTCATTTGAAATATCACAAATTTAAATTGTAATAATATTTATATAATAGCATACATAATAATATCACAATATATCAACATTCATATAGTTGTGAAATTATCCATACTAGTTAAAATAGTAATCAAAGTGAAATAAATACAACAAAAAACATATAAAAGCTAAGACTAGTCATCATCCAAACCAGCATCATCCTGATCCTCCTCCTGAGCTCCTCTTTCTTATGTAGTCCTCAATCCACCACCATCAGCAAAACCAGAAAGACTAGTGGGTATTGTAAACTAATTGACGGCATTAGGTGGATCTATATTAGCAAAAGGAGAATTCGATGCACAAATTGTGGTGGTATAAACTAGATGCATCCGCAAATGACGAGTACGCTGAGAAATCATCTCCTTTTGCTGGTTAAGTTCTCGCTCCATCTTCTCCTTTTGCTCCTCAAGCACTTTCTCCAAATAGTTTATCCGCTTCGCCTAAGTTTGGGATGCTCACCAGTCTCAAATGTAGATTGCACCAGACATCCCAGATCCTCTTTACATGTCAGAGTAGTAGCTTGATGCGTGTGATCCTATCTTATAAATATGCTTCTTATTTGAATCTGCTGCAACTTTAAGGAAAATATATGTCTCATCCTCTTTTGTAATGTTTCTTGCAAGATATTAATAATTAGACACTCAAACACAAAGGGTTTGCAACATCTATTAAAACACAAAATCACACAATTAAGTGGATATGAATCATTATTGGTAATATAATATTGACTTACAAACATTTCCTTGGAGCGTTTGTCAACCTAATTATTGCCATCTAGTTTTTTTGTGTGTGAAGATGCACAAACAACTCCCCCAATATAGGTTCCTTCTAGTCTCATCGGCTTATTGTTTTAGAAAAAACATTTAACTTTCCCATGTTTAAAGATATGAGTTTCCAAAAGCAAAAGTATATTAGACATATAATATAGACCTTACCATGCGTTGTTGGCGTTCTAATGCTGAGATGGAGCCTCCAACATAGAGAGATAAACTAGATCCTTCTCCACCTTTCTCAGACCCTCGATTCTTAGAAAAGATCTCTGATTTCGTAATGGCCTCAGGTATCTTCCAATATTCACTCCACTTTTCCCAAACTTCATCTTTAATATATGATTTTCTACCTTTTCTCTTTAATTGAGAAACAAAATTAGAATAATTATTTGTTGTCTGCCTATACCATGCTTGTTTTATCATTGCCTCTGATTTCGCATCCCACTTGCATTTTTCTATAAATTATTAACGACAAGTTAGTTATAAACTTTAAGTAATTAATTGCATGATGATTTCTAATATTAGATTTAATTCAATTAACAGATTGACAACTTCAAGAAAGTCACCCAAAATTCCCTCCAATATCTATCTTTTGTCTCGACAGTAACACTCTTCCAATTGACGCCACATGTAGCATGATGCTCCTAGAATCATTTTTTACTCGAGAGCATCTTGATGAAGGATACAACCTATATAATAAATCACATCACATAAAATGCAACAATAGTATTATATCAATTATCATATATGATAAAATGAATAAATGAAAAATATTTATGAATCACATACCCCTTTTCGTTGAGTTGGACGTAGACTCTCTGATCGATTTGTGACTGAGTTATCAGGATTATGGACCTATATTTAAAATGTAAAAAGTTTATTACAACATATTCATGGTGGAACATAAAGAATAATTAATTGATTTGGAATAATTATTTGTCTTACATAATTCTTGAACTATGATTGAAATTCTGTTTCTAGCCTTGTATCAACGTTAGTGTCACTAATTGCTGGTTTTGATTGCCGAAGTTCGGTTATATATATGCTTTTTTTAAGTATCGAATGACATATATCATGGTGTAACAAGTAGCATATCTCTTAAAAAATTAATAGAAGTTAACACATTACTGATTTTAAAATTTGGAAGAATTGCACTTACTTAACAAAAGGAGAAACTTCTTTACAATTTAAAAGGATATACATTTGCGCAGCTTGCTTCTCTTCTTCTGTTAGCCTTCTTTTTGGCTGAATACATAAATTACCTCCTAAACTTTCATAAAAAACCTTATGGCCTCTTTAACTTTCAAAATGACCCGCGACCCATCCAACATCAATTTTTATAATGATTAAATACTTCATTAGACTAAAAAAAGAGCTGTGTTCTACACGCGCGAGGACGTTGCAATTACGCATTCAAATGGCAAGTAATTTTGCCACGTAAGACTTAATGAATATAATAAAAAATTAAAGTGTAAACTAACTTTCTCTTTGACTAACTATGGATAAATTCAGATAAAAAATTTAAAAATAAACCAAGGAATTGATTATGCATCAATTCTCCTGACAACTTAGGAGCCACTTCAAACAAACCAAACAGAGAAAATTTAAACAAAAGTTCATAATCACAATCCTTTATGCATGACTTGCAATTAGTACAACGTGTTATGCCCAAAGTGCAAGCTCTACATGATTGATTAGCTTGATCTTTCCCCTAGAAACTCTCTACTGGCAATCATAAATGAGTTTTAATTTTTGGCATTTAGGGCATATCTCAATATCAATGGCACTAACATCATCACAAGAGAGATAAAGCTCCCCTAGACGATAAAATCGTGGTTTCTTGTCTTTCAGATATACAAGCATATCTGCACCAAGTAAAGACTTCAACTCTTCAAATTGCTTCTCTATTAAACAAAAGAGCCTGCCAATTCTCAAGTGCTTTATTCGCGGGTTTCCTGTAGACTTGAGAAGCCTCAAATTAGATAAGAAGCAGTTAACATTCAGTCTCACACATCATGGCACACATAACTGCCATGTATCAATTCTGCGTCATGATTATCCAATAAAGGAATGCATAAGATATAGAACTAGAACAAAAAAAAATACAAAAATGCATCGAATTCAAAACTAAAGCCATTAAACAGTACCACAATGTTAAACAGTGGCACAGTTTGATCTATTGCACAAAATCGTTTATTTCTTTTTAAATATCAAAAAATATATTTTCTTTTGAACAATAATTAAATAAGAGAGTTAGCATATTTTCATTCCATATATATAATATAATTAACATAGAAACATATCTGCTATAAAAATGGCTATAATAATGGATGTCTCGATTGTGTTATAAGGGTTTTTAAAGCAAAATCATATTTGCCCTCTTTGGTTTTGATTTGAGAAAAGGAGAAGCTTGTGGGTTTAATGGTTTAAGTTTCCATATTTTGGAGTCAAAATTGGGGTTTGTGGGTTGAAAATCCATTGAAAGGAGAATGACGATTTTGGCACAGGCTTTTAAAAAAATATAAAATAAAAGAAGAAGAAGAATAACAACAAAGATGAAGCTGAAGCGTTGAAGGAGGTGACGATGTGGCATAGAAAAATGCCATATAGGATGCTTTTATAGACCTCCACTCTCTTCTTCACGCGCGTGTAATCTAACTTTGACTTTCAACGTGACTAGGTATGTAATTATTATAAAAAATGATGTTGAAGGGGTCATAAGGTCATTTTAAAAGTTGGAGGGGCCATAAGATTTTTCGGTGAAAATTCAGGGGGCAATGTATTTTCGGCCCCTTCTTTTTTTTGCTTTGCCCATGGGTGCCCTGGATGGATAATGATAGATAAGTTCCTTCTAATTCATCTCTAAAAATAGGCCCCCTGTCATCATTTTGTGGCACTTTACGATGTCTTGTGTAAACATGAGGCTTAAAATAGTGTGCACAAAAAGTTTATGCTTCTTCAATAAGGTATGCATTAAAAATGGACCCTTCAACTTTCACTTTATTCCTCACTTTCTTTTTTAGCGAAGCATTGCACCTATGAGCATAATCGATTAACAATACAATTGGCGGTAATTAAAAGTCTATTACTATATGCAAAGGTGAATATTATAATCACCTCTCAAATGGATACATTCATCTATATTGCACAAGTGCTG
Source organism: Jatropha curcas (assembly GCF_014843425.1). Next base: position 339,370 of record NW_023591768.1, read on the forward strand.
CAAATTTTTCTTCATATGCAAGATGCACTGGTAGGTGTTCCATTGAGTCACAGAAGCCGGGAGGAAAGATATGCTCAAGCTTGCACAAATGATTAGAATTTCTTGGTGTAAACTTTCCATATCTTGCTCTCATAACACAGTACTAGTTAGTTCCTTAAAAAACAAATTCAGTTTTGTCACTGCTTCCCATATTTTAATAGGTAACAAATCGCAAAATGCGATAGGAACCAACCTCTGCATGAAAACATGCTAGTCGTGACTTTTTAACCCAAATCATGTAAACACATCAGCCCATATTGGAAACAAAACCATCAGAGAATCTAATTGACTTAAGCTATTCACATAGGACTTGCTTCTGTTGCTTGTTTAATGTATAACATGGTTTTGGATATCTTCCATGCTTCAAAATTCGATGGATGATGAATAATCCCTATCTCAGAAACGTGCTTTGCATGCCATCTCATATGCTTTGTTGTGGCATCGGAAGCATAAAGTCATTGGAGATGGGGAATCAGAGGAAAATAGTACATCTCCTTGTATGGTTTCAAAGCGAAACTACTGTGACATCCTGACTCAGCAAAGCGATCCTAAGAGGGTGGGTAGAGCATATAGCAAAGCGTTCCTAGGATGGCAGGTTAACTATGGATAATGGAATGCGGGACACAAGAATGAATCGGATCATATATCAAAAGGGGGAAAATAATCATCAGAGGCGCCTTTTGGTGGAATGGTTTAGAGAGTTGGAAGAACTCCAGGGTTAAGCTTACTCACTTAATAGAAATCATAGGATGGGTGACCTCTTAGGAAGTTTTGCATTTCACCTGCAGGACAAAACCGTGCAAGTCTTGCCAATTCAGTATGGGATGGAATTGACTTCATTCAAAGTAGACAATTCCTCTGGTGGTTGGAGTCGGGCGTGACAACTACCACTTCCTTGCCTTTGTTTATATATTAGTTGACTTTAAGTACAACATTCGGGCTACAGCTGACAGCTTTAAATGATTCTTGCAACCTTGCCAAAGATCTTGGTTTGCAGTATCTAACATGTCAAATAGATGTTGTGCATTTGGATTCAGCATTTCCTCCATATCTTCATGTGCCAGAGGGATTCCTATACTATCCATAACCATGTTATGGTAGCGACTGCCTAGTTCAGTACTCATTTCATAAGGGTGATCTCCCGCTTTATATTGCTCATTAGAATTTTATCGGTATTCCCCTATTGTACTTTCTCCATATAAATACCGAGTGTAATAATTTGGTACAAATCCAAATTTCAAGATATGGAACCTAACCATCTCGACATCTAAGAAGTTATGATTTTGACACTTAACTTGATTACAAGGGTATCGCAACTCATCATCATCCATACATCTACGATGTAGGAGAGCAAAAGCAATGAAGTCATTAACATCATTTGTTAAATGAGGTCTTAAGAATCCAAAATCAAGCCTTTGGTACACTCAGTGTCGATTGGCACTCATATTTTATATGCTTTATGTGTAATAACATTTGGTAAATACATCTTGAAGTGTCTAAAATATTAGTGTACTTAATGGTTGTTGGGGAAATTAAATGTTAGGTTCATTCCTTATATCCCATTGCCTTAAACTAATATGTTTGAACATAGGCACATTTAGAAATGGGTGTTCGTTATTATAATTCATTTGATTTCCTAGAGCAATATAAAAAAATACAATCCTTATTTTTAACTCATTCAATTTTGCTTCAAATATAGGACATGTATATACATATAAATAAAGGAAAGGAAAAAACAAAAGCAAACATCTATATGTCAGTCAAGGCATTAATTTCTATCTTATACTGCTGCATTTCTATTTTATCCTATGGTTCTACAACAATTCCTAACATTTCTCTATGTCATCTTTTTTTATTAAAATAATGAAGATATTAAAGAATAAGATTCACACAGTAAATGATGAGAGAAACACTCACCTGTTAATGAAGATTCTCAGTCTTATCCACCAGAAGTTCAATTTTTTTGCCTCTATCTAAAACCTATTTTACAATAGAAAATAATTTCGGTGAATAACCAAAGAATTAATTCTGGTGTTTGGCTAGCTTCGCAACTTAAACAATACTTGTTTAAAAGGTAGGATTCTTATTAGGGGCTTAATAAGTTTTATTGCCTGATCTATGTGCCAATTTCTCTAGATTCTTGTAATAGGAATCCTATTTTTAAGGTTTTGCCCTTAGATCTTCAAGGACTTTGTTCTATAAAGATGATTAAAAGATTAGTTCTATTATTATGATGTTTACGAGATTGAATGTTACAAGAAGGAACCCAGTAGTTAGTAAGCCTGAGAAGAGGAAGGCACGAGATGCTTGCTAAGACCTACATACTTAGGGGTGAGAAAAGCATCTAGGGTTAACCATTGAGGTTAAAGAGCCTACCTTGTAAAGTTAACCCATAGAAATCCCCTTTGAGTCTTAATAGACTAATTTCTTTCTTTTTTTTTTTATATATGACCCTCTAAATAACCTAAACTGATAAAATTTCCCGTTATCTTCTACCTTTCCAAGGACTAAGTAGAGTAAGGAAATTATCAAAAAAAAAATTTTTTTGAGAGATTTTTGAAAAAAAAATGTGGAAATTTTGTAAATATTGTAGTAGGAGCTTTTTAAGTTAAATAAAAAAAAAAAAGAAGAAAAAGAAAAAGAAAAAAAAAAAAAGGAAAAAATGAAAACGCTTATACTTAACACTTACTTATTCTATTAGTTTTTAAGATTTTCCTAAATTTTCCTTTAACAAACTTTAACATTAACATTTACAACCAAACAAAATACCTTTAGACCTAGATGTGTAGCTAATTAAAAGTGGTGGATGTTAGATAACAAGCAAGGTTATGGATGTTATATTCTAATATAGTGAAAGATGTGTGCATCTAATCATCAACCTTGTAACACTTGAGTATAATTATGAGTTTATGAGACTAGACTACAATAGATGTGCAAAGCTATTAATATGAATTTCTTAGTAAATTGTGAATTATGAACTTTTGATTTGGAATGCATAGTTGTAATGATTAACTTTTTTGATAATGAGTTATATATTGAGATTTTTTTTTTTTTCTTTTGGAAAGCCTAATAAAGTTTATATTTTAGTTTCTGTTTTTTATTTTCATTTTTGTTTTGCATGAGGACAAGCAAGTATCTAAGTGTGGAGAAATTGATATGACCATATTTATTATAGTATTTTTAGGTTTATTTTAAGTAATTTAATTTTTAAATTTATATATTTTAGTTAAATTTATTTATTTATATTTTGTGATTTTGACTCAAGGATAGTGGAATATGACTAACTTGGGACTTAAATAGTTGTTAGTTGTTGTGTTTCTAAGATAAGATAAGTAATTTAATTGCTTGGTTATTTTGTTTAAATAATTAGGATCAACAATGTTTTGCACTATAATGCAAGTTGTTTTGTTTAATTCATTTGCTATGAACTACTTTCTTTATTTTCAAGGTATACGAATCTACTTTAGTTAGTTCATTGATTTGTTGAGTTTATGTTGCTTTTTTTAATTAAATCCTTTAATCATTAAATTAAAGATTATCGTTTCCACCTTTGAATCAAATGTTAATTGAGATACCAATTGAGTTCAAAATTAATATACGGTTTAATCAATAGCTCACTTATGTGGAGAGAACCAGAAAAAAAAAAAATATATATATAGCTCACTTATTCGTGGAGAGAACCAGAAAAAAAAAAAATTATATATATATATATATATATATATATTAATTCTAGTCTAGTTCAATAGGATAAAGCAGCTAGCTCAGTTTAGCAAGTAACCTCATAAGTTAAGGTCAACTTTAAAGGATCAAAATATAGCTTGGTATTATCATAGCTTAGCAATCAAGTACTTTCACAGAGAGCCTGAAGCTAAGGAAAACTAATTCAACTCAGAAAAACTCTGCAACTCTTGCTGAAATACCATTTTGTTTTCATAATGCAACCAAAGCCTGCAGATCACCATAATCGAATTTAAAGATATGAAATTTATGGGGGGAGGGGGTGATATGTTACCAAACGGTAATAAAAACTGCCACACCAGCATGGCCTAAGTGTAAAAAAGATAGAGGTTATGGTTCAGCCCAAGCCTGAGTTACCAAGTAATTACAGTTCAGTGCTCGTCTGAATTATGAGGCAAGTCAGTCCTATTCCATAATTAATACCAACTATGTCAAAACGTCAAATGCTAGTTAAATATTGATTATCAACACTTCTATATAAACTGTAAAGTGTCCTCCAAACTTCTATATAAGGAGCCTCACACCCTACCTCAAAGGTACGATGAATCAACTCCAACTATCTTCATAATCCTCCATAGCTCTTTTCCTAACTTAAGCATTCAAGTGTTTATACCTCTTCAACCATGTTTTTTTTTTCATCTATCTCAATGTTCCTCCTCAATTTATATTTTCATATATATTATAGATTATGACTTAAATCTATAGATTTTAGTATATTAGTATAGAATCTCTATTTCAAAATTTAATTATATAGTCCCCAATTTTATTTTAATTATTCTATTTAATATTTCTGTTTATTTTCCTTTTAATAGGCATTGCATATGCTAGTTTCAAGTAAATTACTATTTACACCTCCAATTATACTTAAATACAATAATCAATGCTTTAATTTTCAGAATAGTTCTCATTTTATCCCCACTATACTGTTTAATCCTTTCAAGTTCAGTCAATTTGTAAAGCAAAAAAATTAACAAAAGGATCAAGTAATATACCAGGAAAAAAAAAGACAAACAGACTAAATTATCAAATTCTAAAAATGCAAGTTCTCATAAACTTGAGCATAAATGAGCAAAAATTACTCATAAAAATTTTAATAACATAAATGTCTTTTTATGACTAAAGTTAAAGCATAGTAATTTGATGTTGATGTTGATGTTGTCTGCTACATACCAATCTGTATATACCAATATCTATATATTTTAAAAAAAAAAAAAAAAAAAAAAAAAAAAAAAAAAAAAAAAAAAAAAAAAAAAAAAAAAAAAAAAAAGAGAGAGTAACATTAGGCTGATGTTGTCTGCTATGTACCAATCTGTATTCCAAATCCAAATTACACATGAAAATCTACAACATTGTTACATGCACATCTCAGCTGGATAAAATTAAGCATATGATGGAATTTTTATCATGGCCTTGTCTACTGTTTCACTATACACTATTATCCTTCCTAGAAGAACAAAGTGAAAGTTACTTCTGTGGCCAACATTGCTACTGTCCAATTAACAAGGCCTATTTCTACCTGTATGTCTCACTGAAGAAAAGGAGGAAAAGCAGAGGAAATACACTGATAAACCTGAAACTGCTACCAAATGCTAGTTGATGTCAAATGGAAATAGTACAGTCTAATTCTTTGGCAGCAGCATCAAGAAACTGAATGTCCAGTCCTGTTGCAAGTCGGCTATGAGCTTCCCAAGTTAAGCATTTCTCTATATCAGCTTGCCAATCAATGACATCTATGTTAATGTACTGGCAAGAGGGACCGCGAAAACCGTTTATGTCCACTTGGTTAACAGTAGGTCTTATTGAACCAGTATGCAAAATACTGCGGAGAACTGATGCGCTAAGAGCACGGACATGTGCGCTTGGATGAGAAAGGCATCGGATAGTAGCTGGTAGCCGACACTGCATGAATTAGTCAAAAAAATGTCAAATTAGCAAACTTTAGCCGACACTGCATGAATTAGTCAAAAAAATGTCAAATTAGCAAGCTTGAGGTCTCCATGCCATTTAGCACATATATATATATATATATATATAATTCCTTAGAGCATTAGTTTCCTTGGTTTTGTGACAAAAAATCATTACACCTAAAGTTCAAGCTCGTGAGGGCCCAAGTATGGTTTTACATTTCCAAATTTCAACACCCCCTTCAACCAAAGTCCACATAACTTTGTTGAAATTTGATTACTCATGCGGCATTATTCCTCTGATACCATGTCGCAGAACCATTTAATCTTTTAACTGAAGTTTGTAACTAAGAGCCCAAGAAAGGGTATTATATTTTTAACAGTTAGTAGCAGTTACATTACATGTGCATGCAACCTTTGGACTAGATGAAACTGGATATGCTATTGGGTTTTCTTTTCCACCCCCTCCCAAAACCCCCCCCCCCCCCCCACCCCCTTCCCAAATTAACCCCCCCCCCCTTCTCTTTTACCTTCAACAGGTTTTGAAAGGCCATCTTGCAACTGCAACAATCCAGATTCTTCTCCATTCAAAAACAGGCCTGAACTGCTCTATGTCGCTCAAAGTAACTGCACAAATTGAAGATTGGAGCATCAACTGATACCCCCCCCCCCCCCTTCTCTCTTTACCTTCAACAGGTTTGAAAGGCCATCTGCAACTGCAAATCCAGATTCTCCCCATTCCAAAACAGGCTGAACTGCTCTAGCTGTCGCCTCAAGTAACTGCCACAAATTGAAGATTGGAGCATCAACTGATAGATAGACCATACTGAATATTGACTACATTTCTTAATATAATAAGCCTGAAGTCAATATGCATCTAAGAATATTGTGAAGAATAGGTCAGAGAACCTCTAGCTGTGGTAAAGTGCAAGCTTCTCCATCAACAAGCATCCCATCTGTTGCACGTAGAAGTAGGTCTGACGCACTTGCTAATATTACCAATGATTCTGGTGTATCATGATTTCTCATTAATTCCACGATTAATCTGACTATTCGCTGGTTGATTCTCCACATTTTCTGACCCTGATCGTCATCTTTGGCAATCCAAGGTTGTAATTCCCTATCCGCCTAACAAGCACACAAGGCAACGAAAGTTACTAAATAAAATAAGTGACTAAAAAATGAACAACAAAACAAGATTGCTGACTTGGAAACCCAGTGGGGCACACCTCCAAAATAGGGCAGTTAAACATTTTAAACATTATTCAAGCCATTCTGGTACTAACATGTTTTCTTGGTCGGTATATTTTTAACCATGCAATGATTAGGATTGATGTTACTGAATTTCTATTGTCCTGTTTTGGAGGTAGTGTTACCTTACACAACGCCAGATGGTTTCCAAGCATGATAAGGAAAACCCTAACAGATTTTATGTTTTGGATAAAATTTACAAGTTGAACAAATTTTGGACCTGAAGAACAACTGCTGTAGCTGCTTTTGTAGGTGATGACGATACAACATTGCATAGTGCATCAACAACCTGAACACATCCAAATAATATGGTCAAACAAAACATTTCACATGGAAAATAGAAATAAAATTCCAAATGAAATTCAAACTATTGCATCAGCTTCCCTACAGCTGGGCTAGCCGGCTAGGTCTTGTGCATGCAATCATACCAATCAAGACATTTACATTCATTTCCTTTTAATACAGTACAAGCTAAAACTTCCTTTGATACAAACAAATAGAAACTGAAATGATGAAAGTGTAACCTAATGACAAAAAAAAAAATCCAATCTTTTCACAAAACATCAATTTTAGCCAAAACTTCTAGCTAATTGAAAAATTTATACCTCAATCTTTGATGTAAGTATCAATTTTAGCTAAATATTTTATCAGTTTGAACCAAACTTTTGCATGAATTATCAATTTGAACCAAGCTCTTGCATGAATTGTTCAATTTTAGCAAAGGGTCAATTATTAAGATCTTAAACACTAAAATCTTGCGATTGTGACCCTGAACAATCAAGCACTTTCAACTCCAACTTTTCTCACTAATTCTCCATGAAACTTTGCAAATGAATTGTTCAAGTGAGCTATTAAATTGAGTAGAACAGATTTTGGGAGTTCTATTTGTCTAGGTAAAAACATTTAACACGTAAATTAAAACAAAAATTATCTAGATACATCTCCCTCAGGTTTACTGCAGAATGCTAATCTATTCATGCAAGCAATATATCACATTAAAGCTTGTTAAAGGTTATTTAAGAATCTAATCCAATTTATCAAGTTTAAACGAAGTTGAGAGAAATTGAGAAAGAATTTTTCCTGATTCACATTAAATTCTTAACTAGTTCTGATTTGAATCACTATAGTTTTCAAAATACTAGTACTTTAATTGTAAGGGATTAATTAATTTTAGTGTTTTTTTTAATAAACCAGAAATAATAATCACACTCCATTATATGTAACAAATGGAAATCACCTGTCTCCATCCTTGTTGGGCAGACGTGCTTTCAGCGGTAGGTTGAGTTTCGGGTGTGACAATCAACTTGTGCCACAGCAGTGAAACGACAGAGAAACACAACTCTTGTTTCTCTGCAAGCACTGATCTTAAAAGAACTTGTGCACTACAATTGAATCCGATGTGCCTGTCCATTGTTAAGAAATTGGCCAAATCTGAAGCATCTAATGGGAACCCGGCAATACGCTTACCCAAGGTACTTCCTGAACCTTCTTCTGATTGTGACAGTCTCTCACTTTTAATTCTAGGTTCTGTACAAGCTGATTCTTCACACTGTGAGGTAGATGACTCCCCTGAATTGAAGCAGTCTGTGCTTGCACTTTTGTTTCGCTTTTTGCCATCTAAACGCACGAGGGAATCTTTCCAAACTGGAAAATGCAAGTGTGCCTCTAACGGCTCAGCCTTGGTAACTATTGATGCAACAGCTTTGCTATGAATATCAATGAGGTTATATAGTGATGACGCCCTGGTATAAATTTCTTTGTCCCACTTGCACCGCATCAAAACAGAAAGTGCATGCATGCAAGCCTTTGACCGTCTGAATAGTTCAGAAACATGAGCAGCAACCATAGCTGCAGCTACTATCTCATTTGAACTGTAACTCCAAGAGGTACCAACAGAAGATGGTTTCAAAGAAAAAAGTGCCTCCAAAATTGCTAAGATTCTATGAGTATGATGAATTGCAGAGTCAATACTACTTTGGAACTCACTACTAGATCCATTTAATTTTACAGGCTTGGCCACCGTCTGACAATCTTTAGAACTTGAATGATTACTGCCCCTTGAAATGAAAGGGAACAACTGAAGCTCACAGGAAAGAGCACATACAGCAGCCAAAACATAAGAATCAAATGCTGCGACAGGACCTTGTTTTTTTATCTTTCTAGACTTCAGCATTTCAGATGTTAGTTGGTGCGAGTCCTCATTGCTATCATCCGGTGGATAAATTTCCTCACCTCTTGGTCTCTTGCTTCCATTAGATTGAGCCTCATGACTCACACACACAGTTAACACAACAAATAGTAGGCGTGAAGCAAGCTCTATGGAGGCACATGATTCCAGAAAGAGAGAATGGACCATTGTACGAAGTTCTGCCACTGCAAGGTTTTTGGAGGCAGATCCCATGCTAGAAAGATATCTTGATTTTCTGGTTTGTTCCCGGGAAGACACGGGTGGAAATGTTCTCTGAAGAATAGCTTCAACAGTAGCAACAAATATTTTCATGAGACATGCTTCAGATGGACTTCCACGAGGAAGGTATTCCAAGACTTTAAGGAGAGGTATATACAGGTTCCATGATAATATAGGAGTCTGTAATGGAGTGGCCACTATGATTTCAGGAAGATCGACTGCTGAGGAACCTAAAGGAATCAGGCCATAAGCAGCTTCCCAAATGGTGCAAATTCTCCATTCAACCTCTGGGCCATGGGCACAAAGCATAGATGCAATCCCCTGGGCAGTTGCTTCAATAGTCGCTTCAGCTGCAGGCACTTCTATCTGGTCATAAATTTTTGGTAGTTAGGTCCAATAACTAGTGCAAAGCTAAAAGTCTTGGTGCTGAAAAAATGGTTTCAGGTTCAGGGCCTGGAAGCAACCACTTCATGCTAAAATGCGCAAGTATTAGATACGGTTGACTCCAGAGTTCTCTTTTTGAAGGAGAAAAACTGGGAAATTGCCACTTTTTCCAGGTTAGGTTTAATGGTTACAATTTTTCAAATTGAAAATAGAACAGAACATGAAAATCTTTCATAAACTGAAAACTAATCAGTCATAGTTATGACTTTACCACTGTTTCTACTCTACATTACCTGCTTTCTGTAGTTTGAAATATAACCGCCCAAAAGCTCATGTTGAACTTCAACACCCTCAACTTGCCTTAGTGGTGGAAAAAGCAACGCAGGCTGTGAGAGAATGCGAAAAAGTAAAGCTGCAGCGGCATCAGCAGCTATTCCTGCTCTCATTGACATTGCAATCCCAATTGCACGCAAGAAATGCAAGTGCATCCAATTCCTGGGAAGCTACAACACCAAAAAAATAGAAGCAGTCACCACAATATGGAATAAAAAGGAAGATAAATTGATCAATTACAAAAAGACTATGAATCCACACATTTAATCCAGAAAAAGCAATCAATGTTAGAACATACTATCTGTGGTAAAGAATTCCTTTCTTTTATGTTAAAACAGCTCCAATTATCCATTTTCAAGCCACAGGGTGGCAGGGAGAAGGAAAAAATATATGAAGTACAATATACTACTAATTTTCCCATTGATGGTTTTGAAAACAAGTGATTACACCCATGCTACCCATATGATCGCATGTAGGCCTAAAGTTCCATCAATCAGTGAAATCTTTCAATTGCAAGATCAAAAGTTGTTTGTAGATCAAAGGAAATATCATCCACGGAAATACAAAGTGGAGTATAAATGTCTCTCTCAAAGAAACCAGAGAAGAACATCAGAAAAACAAAATATCAGGATGATTTTTCAACCAAACCCTCCAACTTTTACTTTTCCATTCAATGGTAAAGGCATCAACCAGATTCTAATTGAATGAAATAGCTTAGCGCAGTCCTTGAATCACAATTTCACGTGTTTGCTTTACATACAATTAGGAGTAAATTGATGCTTTTAGAAGTTCAGCTACTTGATTGAGAAAACTAAGAGTTGGAAGATTTCACTGTGAACTTGTTAAGAGTTCAGGAACTCCCCCTGTAATTATCTCAGGACTGTCATTTTTTCAACAGGCAAAACTAATAACTAGCAAGTTCAATGTGTTAACATGTGAAACACTAGCCCCCTCATGACAAATCTCCAGTTCTGGACTAAACAAGTACTTGTTAGGCTAAGGATATCAATGAGGCAGAGTCAGTCACCATGGTGGAATTCTATAACGAAGAGGCACATACGCCAAGAGAAAAAATTATGAACAACCTTATCAACTTGAAACAAAATTACGATTTTAACTCTTGTCAATCTACATTAAAATGTGACCAATCAAACTGTCTAACTTACCCTTATGCCAGATGCATAATCTTCAGCAGCTCGGAGGAGTTCCACAAGCTGTACAGCAGCATCAAGTGCATCTGGAGCCCATGAAGGCGGTGCTTCCAAAAGTCCAAGAAGAAGTCGCTGGGTGGCACTTGGAGTTGCAATTGCATAATACCTGGTCACATTAAAAGAATAAATTGAGCATACTTTAATATGTAGAATCATTCAACCAAGCAACAAGCAACTCTGACACTTTTAGACACAGGAATTCTCTACCACTGTCTTCATGAACTCTTCAGTCACTTGTATGCATATTTCCACTTTCATCTCTATTGTCCTTACAAGCTGCTACTTTACTGAATAAGGATATATTTTCATTAAAATTAATGTAGGATGTCTGTGCTATTAATTTTTAGCTTCTGTTTTATGTTTCCTGTCACTAGCCAGTTCTTGAGTTGTAAGAGGATTTCTTGTCCTCAACAGTTGTGCACTCATATCTTTCTCTCCCAATAATATTTTTCTTGCAAAAATGATAAAAGCCATAAATCACCTTAACCCAACTGTACCTAGACAACAAATGTATTTAAGAAAGGCCCATATTATACAGTTACAAATTAAAATATTCACCGATGAAATAAACGTGCATATGGCTCAAGAGCCGGTAGCCCAGCAACTAGATGTTCATCCAAAGCTGTTGTTGGAGGGGGAAGTAAAAGTGCAGGGACAGCAGCTGCAGTTAATGTAGCAGTCTCATAACGAGCCACTTCATCATCACACACACTTAATATAACCCCAGCACCGTTGGCTACAGCCCATCTTGGGGTTGATGGCATGAGCTGAGGATGTTTCCCAGATCCACGAGATGAAGCTAAAGAAGAAAATTAATAAAATACGTTAGTTGAGAGTGATACATTTCTCTCAAGTTGTAAACTACTAAAATTGACAAACAGCATTTGAAATTCATCAAAAACGACATTAGAAAAGTATGATCAAGTATGATCCCTTTATAAGATAAGGATATTAACTTCAATGCCACACATAATTCCTATCACGAGCAACAGAAACTTAAAACCATTAAAGCATTTGTGGATACGCACATGCTTAGGCTTAATTAATGATCCCTGAACTATCACTAAATTTTAGAATGATCAACTGAACAATTTGTCTCAGCAAATCACTTAACTTGATTTCGCTCTTGCCAAATTTTCTGGGAAATTTTAGCTGTATTTTTTAAGTGTTGATTAAGAAAAAGCCTATTTGTAATTGCATAACTATATTAGATAATTCCATCACTGTTCATTTAAGTGAGACATAAAAAAGTGCAAACTGTGTAAGACTTAATGAAAGAGCCTAATAGTGCATACTTAATTCACTCAACACTACCCCTACACCTCAATTTAATGATTTGAAGGAAAGTTATTCTGAAGAAAACCAGATTTTTATAATGCATTATGCACCTTTGTGATTTCACAGTTAAAGAAAATCACTCCTAATTGTCTATGTTCTCTGAGTCACTTCAACAAGAATCCTTAACAAAGAAAAAGACGGTAAGAGTACAACCTAAAGGAACCCTGAAAAGATTAAAGGCTAAAATATAAGCAGAACTAGACAAGATCTGAATATCAAAAAAAATAAAAGATAGGTGCACCCCAAGGCATATTCTAGTGGTAAGTGCTTGACAACCTGGAAATAGATCCAGGTTCGAATCCTCCTCCCCCAATGCTCAAAAAGAGAATAATAATAATAAAAGATAGGTCCCTCATAGAAAAATCAATTTTCAAAACAGAAACTGTTTAACAATTGTAACAAGGGTCGCATTGCAGAAAATATCAGATGGAAAGAAAATATCACTTAATTAGAAATAAACTAATTCCTAGGTCCTGGAATGCATGCAAACCTACTTTTAAGACCTCACCTACAAGCTCTCAAGCTACTAGGAGATATACTCTTAATTTATGGTCAAACATGTCTGCTCTACAAGGCTGGATGACATTGATGTTATGTCAATAACCTCAAGAATAACAAGAGTCCCATATGAAAGAATATTTTAGAGGTGAAATATTCACTAAGGATATGTCCCAAGTGCTCTCTAACCTATGCTGTCAAAGATCAACTTACATGTCAAACAAATGATGTGTTATACCATCTTAAGTACATCTGATAATTGGAAAAACAGATCCTCCTGCATTTTTCATAAAACTCATTTCTCACTGATTCAAACTTCAAATAAATGGAAAATTCATCATCAGAATCAATCTTTAGACATTGTTTAGAAAGCATCTATTCCTAAGAATATTATGTGATGTTTAGACAACTCTTATTGATGAATTGTGTGTGTGAGTGCATGCGTGCATGCATATGCGTGCATGTGTTTGTGTGTGTGTGTGTGTGTGTGTGTGTGTGTGTGTGCACGAGTGTGTGTATATGGCTAAATTCATTGCCCTCATCTGATACATTATTTTCATCAGTTTTTTTCACATGAATTATGCAAGGTGCTAGCTTAAAGATGAAATGACCATTAGGTACATATCCCAGGTGACATCTGATAAATGCAGGCACAAAATCATCTTGTTTTTGAAACTAATGATGTCTTCTACAATCTTTGAATACATCCTGAAAATTGGAGCATGCAAATTTCACATCAGTCACTCTCTGTAAATTTCAACTTTGAATGAATGGATAAATTAACCATCATTGCCTTGTCAAGTTTAGACACCTTTTATTGATGTTGATTGACATTTAAGAAAATTATCTATATATATATATATATATAGACTAAGCTATTACATTAGCCCCGCTGCTTGTACAACACTTGCAACTTGCACAAAAAGCATAAGCAAAATAATATAATAGTTTTGTTAAATATTTCCCATGAAAGCCCAACTTTTTTCAGTAACAGTTGTTGGAAACTTGACCATACAGGGGGCGACCCAAGCATGATCCAAAATCAAATATATGTATATATATACATACACCCACCCCTAGACACATGTATCTCTCTCTCTCTCTCTCTCTCTCTCTCTCTCTATGCGTGTGTGTGTGTGTGTATATATATATACAAGCATGATCAAAAATCCAAATATATGTTATATATAATACAATACCACGCCCTAGACACATGTTTCTCTCTCTCTCTCTCTCTCTCTCTCTCTCTATGCGTGTGGTGTGTGTGTATATATATATATATATATATATATAAGCAGTCAAACTGGATATTAACAGGACAACGAATCAAATTCCATATTTCAAAAGGAAGATTAAACAAACCAGTTGTTGGTGGCTTGAGCTCTCCAGCCGCATATTTACCCATGACACCACTGCACCTGAAAGTATGTTGAGGTTTATGATTAAGAGCATATTCATCACAAGAAATTGGCAAAAGAATAACGAAAATTTGTATGGTTACCGCAAGTTGCTAACTTGCTACAAGAATCAACTCTTCGTACGGAATTTTATACAATGAAGGTACCAAAGCAAGTGAATGCAAATTCTATTACTTAAGAAAGTCACAAGGGAAAAGGAAAAAGAAAAAAAAAAAAAGAGAGAGAGAATTTCTGGCCCACCATGATTGTTGAATACTTCTACATAAGTAAACCAATTAACAAATGAAAAAAGAATGAAACTAATTTCATTAGATACTAACTTACAACTAGTTAATTTTTCACCGAAAAAGATTTTCCTTATAATGCTTCCATTTATATTAATAAGTCTTGACTTATGTTGTTCCACAAGCTCGTCTTCCGGGGGAGAATAGAGATGAAGAGCTTGCTTCTGTTGTTCCTAAAAAGTTTTTGAATCCAACCACAACCAGTAATACTGAGCATGAACCAAGTAATGAGCGAGAACCTAGACAAAGTAGATTGGATAGACCAGATCTAAAAAGATACAATCGAAGGGAGAAGATTAATGCCATTGAACATGATATACAGATCAAATGTCACCTCTACAATCAGTTCCTAAAAAATCACATCGTGAGTCCTCTATAACTCCTAGTTTGAATTCTAATATAACTCTGATTCTATAGCTAATGATATTGATATTCTTATTGCTCTAAGAAAAGGAGTTAGAACTTGAACCAAACACCCTCTATCTCAATTTGTTTCTTATGATTCATTTTCTCCTTCCTATGAAGCCTTTCCATTGTTGTTTCTTTTGTCACTCTTTCACAGAATTGGCAAGTATATCAAGATTCAAAATGGAAAGATGCAATGGTGGAGAAGATGAAAGCTTTAAAAAAAAAAAAATGAAACTTGGTAACTTGTTACTCCTTCATTAGAAAAGAAACAAGCATGATGCAAATGGGTGTCCACTGTAAAACAAAAGGTAGATGGATCAATTGAAAGATACAAAGCTAGATTGGTATATAGAGTGAACCATCAAGAGATTTTTGCTCCAGTTGCAAATATGAATACTATAAGAATTTTGTTTCCATATGCAGCCAACTTGGATTGGGGTCTGTCAAAAATGCTTTTTTACATGGAGACTTCGACGAAGAAGTGTGTATGGAAATTCGTCTAGGTTTTGACAATGAGAAGACTAAAAGAAGGGTTTTGTAGATTCAAGAAGGCATGTATGGGTTGAACAATCACCTAGAGCTTGGTTTGATGGATTCAGTAAGGTTGTGATTTCTTTTGGATGCTCCCAACGTAATGTTGATCACACTTTGTTTATCAGACATTGTAATTGCATCCTACTAATTGTCTATGTTGATGATATAGTTGTAACTGGAGATGATGAAAAGGAAATTGCTCACCTAAAAAGGCTATTAGAGTAATTGTTGAATTTCATATTAGTGTTTTCCTATATTAGTGCATAATTCTTACTTTCTTTATCAGTGATAGTTTCCTATTCTAGGATTAACATATGTATATAGAGATTTACTGTTGTAAAGAAGAAATTTGCGATAGAAAAAATTTCTTTCCAATTCTATCACTCTCAACACACAACAATCAATAGGTAAACTGAATAGGCCTCATTTTCTACAACATGCCATTAGCATTCACTTTATGGAGAACTTAAATAGAGTGGCTCTTCATCTTCCAAACTTTTTAAGCCAAAGGAAAAGAATGGCCACTAGAGTGGGAAATAAAAGGATTAGTACAAAATTTTCAAAAATCCAAAACTCAAATCCTTTTATCTACCTCAATAACATAATAGAATATCAAAAACAATTATGTTCTCTACTTATAACTGATATTTCTTAAAAAGTGGAAGTCCCTGAGGAATGTTATCATGGACAAAGAACTAGAAAGTAGAAGCAATGTGCAATAAGAGGACACAGGAAAGATTAAAAAGGAAAGTTAAGAGTAGCTGTATTTTAGGCTCTAAAACAACGAGTCTCCAATGAAAGAATTAATGCATTGAGTAGCTAATGAGACAAGATCAAAATTGGGAGGGAAGAAACGAATATAGAGATTCAAAAGAGAAGATATACAAGCTTTTGAGTTTGATCTTTGGATTTGGTGTGATAAACCTTAGCTTTTAAAAAAGAGGAGAAAGGAGAGTCTTAGTGAGAGTTCATGAAAGGGGGAGTTCAAAAGTTACAAAAGTTTCTTTTTTTTTTTTCGGGTTTTATAATTAAGGAAGAAGAATAGTGCCTACGGGAGGAAGAGAGTTTATGAATTAGATAGATTAGAGAGATGTGGTGAGTTGTATAATAATGATTCAATAGGACCCACTTATCATTTTGGTTTTTGTCTTTTGCAAAATTGAAGTATTTGTACCCTTATTACCAATTTGCTTGAGAGCAGTCCAAAGTCAATCCAAGTATAGTACCTTTCTATTGTAATTCTTATTATTAATATTCAATAAATTAATATTTTATCATGTATTAATTTTTTACAATTTTGACTTGGATTAATACCACAACAACAAAAACAAATAAGCAGTAACCTAAACTAGTTAGGATTAATAGATTAAATTAACAATTTCAATAAATTAATAAGATAATATTTTTTTAAGAAATTCTTAATTAAAATATTTGGTGGTTTAAAAATTCTTGTGATTTTACAATTCATCCATAGGACAAATCATATATGTCACATATGTAATTAGTTTTGATTTTATGATTTGGTTTTGTGGACTGACTACTGATTCTAATTAAAAAAACTATTTTGACAACCTCGATCATAATTTATGCCACCCTTTGAAGTGTTCCAGCACTCTTACTGAAATGCCATAGAGAAACCACAAACCATATGCTTAGCAGTCTTCTTCATGTCATCATCCTCAAAGGCCTCTCTAACTCTACCAATCTAGATTTTTAAGGATTCCAAACTAAACCTTCTATCAAGGGTCAACTTAAAAATTCTTCACGAAACAAAATGCATCACGGTCTTCTATAAAAAAAAAAACTTTTCTTTTGGTTCAATTTTTTGCTTAGAATTAGATTTAGTACCATGTGGCTGGCCCTGCATGCATGAATTACTGTCTGCAATTTAATTTATATTCCTTCCTACACATAATGAAATAATGCACTCACCAACGGAAGTAATCACTTCTAATACCCAGAGGTGCAGCAAGTAATATATCCGTAATCCAGGGGGACAAAGGCCTTAAAGGTTTCCTCTCCTGTTGTACTGAAGGTGCGTGACAGGCTTCCCCATCAACCGAGCCACTACTTGTAGCATAGTTTCCATCATTTTTTCTTTCCATTTCACTATTCTGTTGTTCCACCTTATATACTGGACGATTGTAATGAGTCAAAATTCGCAAAATCTCTCCACATGCCAGAGCCCATTGTTCAGAATATTCATTCTGGAAAATAGCAAATATACGTTAGTACTTCAAAGTCTCTTTTTGATTTCTCAAGCAATTCAATGCCATAATGAACAAATAACATGTTTAATGTAGTTCAAAAAAAAGTCAGACCTAATGAGAAGATAAAACTAGTGAAAATTAGAAGGTGAATTAGAAACTACAGTTCACTAAAAAAGGAAGTTTTCTTATTGAACAAGAGATGAGAGGAAGAAAGAAGGAAGAGTTTTTGAAGGTTCAGATCATGTACCTCACTACTTGGGCAGACCAATGAAATGAAAGAAGCAAATGGAGGACTACTCCTATCATACACCAGCGTACCATCAATTAGACATGAAATAATTGGAAGAACAACAGCATGCCCATGTTCCGGATGATGGAGGACAAAAGTAGCTGAAATTGACATCAAAATGTGAAATAGTTATCATAAAGCCAAGAGAATATTTTGTATTGACAGATGTAATAAATTGTTTATACATTAACAAGTATACAGAACCAATACCCAGGACATCATCAAACAGGCGTTTTTCCTTTGATGGATAACGATTACGAATCAGCTGTCAAAACAATATGCACATCAGTAAACAATATATGTTCCAGACACTACTAACTGTTAAATTTTCAAAGAAGTTTAGCATGTTGTCAATTTTCATAAAATATAAATAAGAAACAGAATCAAAGAGATAAAGCATACCTCAGCAATATCGTCAGGAAATTGTTCTGATGTGAACTGCCCAAAGTACTCAACATAGGCAGTAATTTGTGCCTGCAGAGGAGGGGAAGAAGGAAAACACAAAATGTATGTCAGAACTCCACTTCAGTACATAGAATTCTTATAAAATATTAGAAATGGATAAGATTTCCAAGTCAAGCACATTTCAAGGTCAATTAATCTAAAATGGAGAATCAGTCACTTAAGCCATTAGAATTCTGAAAGAAGAGATGCTAATGAAACAGATTCATCTCAAGATCAAAGCCAGATTCAATTACCAGCATCTATACAACACTTAAATTTTTCGTATAATCTACATACAACTGCTCTAAATCCAATCCTTTTTTGATAAAAATGGTTGAAATGAAGTTTAATTGAACCGATATTCCACTAAAATGTAACATCTGCTTTCTTTAAATTATGATCTAGTATTTAATGACTATATATGAGAATTTGAACAAGAAAAGAAGATGTCATGGCTTTACTTATCATTAGAAACAATTAAGATGCCAGCAATCCTCATGTATGAACAACCTAACATCATCTTCATTAAGGATGGATTACAATTGTCTCTGAAATTGGAATTGTCTCTGAAATTGTGAGAATACCCCATGTCCCTAGATTACACATGGATCAGAGATAATTTCCATAACCTGGTTTATTTTCTTTTATTTGAAATGCAAAGAAAAAACAAATTGCAGACTGGTAAGCAGAAGGTCGTAGTCTGCATATATGAAATATATAGTTAACTAGACCTTAAAATAACTCAGAGATTAGGCTCCTAAAGATCAAAGAGAAAATTGAATGAAAAAGATAAAATTAATGTAACCACTCCATCTTGATATAAACGCAGCAATGCTTTCAATCCAAAATACCCTGTTACGTTGTTCCTTCCAAATGCACCATGCTAATCAAAAGGGAGGCTCCTTAAAGGGATGCTATGATTTGAGCACTTGAAAAATTACAGTCAGACTAAAACAACTGCTTTGGCAGAACATCCAGCATGAACCAACTTGTCAGTAATAACATCTCATGCTCTAGTAGTAAAAACAGAACTATTAAGCACTGACATGCTGGCCTCATGACCCTTGTGCTCTAACTTCCATTACCATCCCTCATTATCCTCAAAATGCAACCCACTCCTAAGTCACAATTGCTCTGGCAGATTATAATTTGGAGCTGAAGGGATTATATTTATTGCAACTGCACAAGCAAAAGTTGATCCTGCAAAATTCTAATATTTCCTTTTCAACCAAATAAGCATATTGCTATGATCAGAATAGCACAATATCACAAACTTTTTTCTTCCTTCCCCTTCCTAGATCCTCTAAAATTTTCTTCAATAAGTCTTCCAAATTTGCAAATGAAATCCAATTTCTCAGAATACCAAAACATCAAAATCTCAAGAAAAAAAAAATCGAGAAAAGATGATGGGAATAACTACATCTATAGCACAACATTTATCAAGAAACAGTTTCATATTAGGTCACCTGACCTACAGCAAAAGTTGGTGTTTATACTATATTACTGATGCAGACAAGACAAAAAGCTTAACGTCCAAATATGCTAACCTACAAGATGTCCCACACCAAGAGCAATGATGCCAAAACAAAAGTGTATGATGGGAATGTTATGGTATGACATATTGGTAGGAAACTCTAAAGAAAAAGAAAATACAATTAGTTGAAACTGTACTAAAAAGATCAGTAATAAGTGGAATGACAAATATTTATTATGAAAATGGTAGCTCAAGAATCACATGCAATTAAATCCTAGATGGTACATGGTAGATTTTTCCAGCGGCACATGAAAACTCATCTGAATTTTCCCACAATCCACTAAAACCAAATTGATAAGTTATCACTAAAAAACTTCTGACAAAATGAAACATGGTAATAATTTTAGAGAATAAAAAGAGGAAGAAAAACATGCAGTTGATATCAGACTAATGAAAATAATACAATTTATTTATCTAACCTTTCGTTGCTGGACATCTTGAGGAGCTGGCCAGAACAATGACGAGAACTGAAGACCATCAATCCATCTCTCGGAAGAGCTTGCCATAAAAATATCTTATTTCTTCCAAAAAAAAAAAAAAAAACCCTTTTTCTTAAGCCAATAAACAACAAAACCAACAAGAGAACCACAAACTTCCCCTCCAACAGTTACCAATCAAGAATCAATATGTCGTAGTTCAGCATACCGACAGAATAACTTCCTGAGGCCCCAGAATTCTCAGTTCAAAAAACTAAGAATTGAGCTTCAATCTGTAGCTGAAATAATCCAAGAACAAATCATTCACCTCTCTCAATGAAAAACCATTTTTCGCACTATTTTATCCTCAAAATTTTGAAGCTTATGCTCCTTTACAGTGGTAAACGTCCAAACCTGATTTTTGCAATGCAAATTACAATTGGAATCAACAGCTCTGCAAAAACAGAGTTGAAAAAAGAAATTAGAGCTTACAATCAGATATGAAAGAAAACTAGAGTAAATCAAAACAGATACACAATAAAGACTCAAAATTTAATATAAAATGAAAACAAAATAAAAATAAATTGGAAAGTGAAAACCCACAAGGAATCAAATAAACATGACACAAACAAAAAAACAGAGAACATATCTATGAGTGACTTTCAGGTAAATCATTTTCAACTAATAAATGAGGGGTAAATCTTGAAAATAAAAAATTACAGATAAAATAAAATAAAAAGAAAAATAAATAAAAAGAAAAAACAGCAATCAAATTGAACTTAAATCCAAGAAACAAGAAAAGCCTATTATTCTTGTTTCAAATTATAGACATAAACACATATGTTCAAATCTACGCATATAGCTACGCAGAGAACAGAGATGAAACTAATAATTACTGAAAATAAAAATAAAATCTAGAAAATAAAATAGTTCCTGGTTCTTACAGGTATCTGAACAGGCTTTTGATTTTGCTGGTTGGTTGTAGATATTTGCCTCTATGGTTTTTTCATGTACAGACAGAGGGGGCTGTAAAAATGAGATTTTCTTTTCTTTTTTTTTTTCTAATTTCTTGGAAAATTGTCGTTTTTTTTTTTCCACTTTCTTTTTGTTCTTAGCTTAGAAATTGTGAAGAGGTTGTAAGCTTTTGGCAGAGAGAAAGAGAGAGAGAGAGAGAGAGAGAGGGGAGATCTTTAGTAGGTCTCTCGCTCATAGATTACCAGCAGACGTGGCAATGATATTTTCCTCTCACCTTAGAGGCCCACGTCATCTCTCCCTCATGCCATGTATGTATACATGCATGCTTGTACATGGCATGACATGCAGTGGCAGGCGGAAGGAGCCCTTTGCAGCGCCTCAGGACAAGAATTCATCGATAGAAATTTGCAACTTTTATTTTGTAATACTCTAAATTTTACAAATAATTTATTATGCACTTGAACTTGTAAAAATAAATTTTTTAATACTAATATTAATACCTTTTAAAGGTTTTAGCTTTTATCTGTAAAATATCGACTCGATATATAGTTAGCATGACTTTTAAAATAATAATTTTCATAAATGTCAACTTTTTAATGAGTGTTATATTGATTTAATTTTGCAAGTCGAAGTATTCAATAAAATAAATTTATAAAATTAAAATATTTAATAGGTATAATTTTATAAGTCGAAGTGTTTGATAGATAAATATAAACATTGAGAGTGTCACAAAGTTAAAGTAACAAAATTCAATGGTGAATTTATGTATTCAGCTCCCTTGCAGCCTTGCTCCAAAATTTTTTTGTTAGCACAATATATAAATTGACCCCTGAACTCTTCACGAAAGCTTTATAGCACCCTCAACTTTCACTTTGACCTATTGAATACTTCAACTTATAAAATTGCACCTATTAAATACTTTAATTGACCTATTAAACACCTCAACTTATAAAATTAGATCAATTAAACACTTATTTAATTGTTAAAAAATGTGAAAATTATTATTTCAAAAGTTGTGTTAACCACATATCAAATCAATATTTTACATATAAAAGTCAAAAATCCTAAAAACTCTTGCTATTAGTATGAAAAAGTGTGCAATATTACCAAAACTTGCAAGTTCATGTGCGCAGTAGGTTTCACAAAGTTTAGGGTGCCACAAAATTAAGATTTTAAAGTTGAAGGATGAATTTATAGGATGAATTGATATATTTGGCCCTTGCTTCATCTTTTAGTTTGGAGGGACTACAATCATATACCTTCACATTTCAGTAATAACTATGTCTTACTCGATTTGCCTTGTGTCATCTTTAAGTTTGTGGGTTTCATTACCATACACTTTAATATTTCAACAATAAGTATAGGTCTCGCCAAAATAAAATGTAAAAGTACAGGTTCATAATTAAACTCTTACATAATTATTGGAGGACATAGTTATTATTGAAACGTGAAAGTCTAATGTCATGATATGTTGCTGCAAACTTAAATGTGCCACAAAGCAAATCATATAAATTTTAGGGGCAAATTTATGCATTTAGCCAACTATTTTTTATAATTTTTGCCTTGATAAAATTTATTTTTTTCACCTCCCCATAACTTTTGAAAAATATTTTTAACCCCTAGATTTGATTTCCAATACAAGTCAAATTTTAAAGACTAAATATATAAAATCTCTAACTTTTTTTACTTTAATTTTATAACACCTCAAATTTGAAGAAAACATATTATGTAGTGTAATTAAGAATTTCAATAACACTGTAAAATTTACACTAACAATAACAGTTTTTAGTTTGTATATGTAAAAGTACTGAATTGATGTATAATTAGCACAACTTTTAGAATAATAATTTTCACTTTTTATCTAATAAGTATTTAATTGATTTAATTTTATAAATTAAAATGTTTAGCAAGTGTAATTTTAAAATTTAAAATTTTTAATGGGTAAAATAAAATTTAAGTTCGTTAAAAATTAAAATAACAAGATTCAAGGTGACCATTTTAAAAGTCTAATGCATAGAATTATTTTTGAACTTTAAAAAGATTTTATTATTATAGCACTAAAATTTTTTTGAGACTAGTCATATATGTCTAAATTGTAATTTTCATAATAAAAAAGCACCTGCAAGAGCTTATAATGGGCCTATAAAAATTATCATTAAAAAATTTCAATTGTCAACCCTAAGCAAAAATATTTACTAAAAAATTATTATTTAAATGACATGATAAGTCTCGAAAATTTTGAGGGGTAAATTTAAAAGCACGCGTTATGGCGAACTACAAAAGGACAACAAGGCAACTATCGTTTTTCCATAAATGTCCCCAACAACACGAATAAAATATTGATTTTCTGCTTGGCATTATTGTTAAAGGGCGTTTTAGGTGTTAAAATATTAGGTTTTGGAGTGGGACTGCCTTCGATATTTTGGAAAGGGTTTTGTAGGGCTAGAGACGGAGGAGTATGTCTACTTTAGTGATTTAAATTTAAATTCAAATATGTTGTCAGAGAAAATACATTAAAATTAATAATTTAAAAAGAAAAAGGAAATGATAAAAGCATTAATGAGTAATAGGTTGATTCTGGGTTGGGTTGATAATAATCAGTAAAATGGATTCAACTGATTTAGTTCAAATTCGATTTTTAAATTTCAATTTAATAAAAAAATCAAAAAATTATATTTTTGTTCATTCATGTACTTTTATAAATCCCGAAAATAAATCTGCAATTCTTTTTTATTTTGAAAGTTTGTCTATTATTCCTTTTTCTGTTGAAAAAAATTTGATTTTCAAAAAATATGAGAACAAAACTCCTATTCCCGTTAAAAAAAATTAGAGCAAACTATTTATATATTAAAAAATTACTACATTAAAACATTAATATTTTTTAATTATTTTGACTTTTTTTTCATTTTTGAATAAATGTAAATCTTTCCATCTTTTATTTGAAGAGAACTTATTAAAGTTTCAAATTAAATTATTGAAGGTTAAACCTACGTAATGCTATGAACTTTGCAATTTGTTACAAAATTATTTTATTTTGATCTTTATATTTCGAGCATCCCAATTTATAAATTTAGATATATTATCATCTCAATCTCAAATTTGACTTAGAATTTTAAATAAAATATTATAAAAGTGAAACTTATCCTTAGATTATCTTAACCCAATGATCAAAACTCCATATTTTATTAATCAGCAAACAAGATAAACTAAGAACATCTTTGATATATAAAAAAAAAAAAAAAAATCAAATGGAGCAGGAAAAACTTTTGGCTCCTATTCTATTAAATCGAAATAGAACCAAATATTTTAAAAATCAAGTCAAATCCAACTTATCAGTTTGATTCAATCGATTTACCAATTTCCACCCAGCACTAATTGATCCAATGTTGCATGCGTTTTTAAGAGACAAAGCTAGGAAGTGGTCTTAATCAAATATTGGTTGAAGGTCTTAAATCTTAACACGTCACCAATTATGCTTTAAATATACTGATGCAAAACAATTACTTTTCAATAAAAAAAATATATCTTTATTATATTCGAAAAAGATGAATAGTTTATTTTAATAACATTTGATGCAACAGTCACCACTGCTTTTCTTAGTCACCACTGCCTCACTAACAGTCTAGTGCACCAACGACGCACCACATTACTTTTTCTTCGTTAATTATTGTCTAAAAAGAAAAGTATTTTCTTTTTTTTTATTATTATTATGCCAAAGATTAATGATTTTATAATAAAAACTATTTAAAAGTTAATAATAATATTGGTGAAAATATTATTAATTATTTCATGAATTTTCCATATTTGTGTTCCATTAAATTTGACCAGCATCATTTCTTGAAGATGTTATAATTCCACGTTTGTTTAAATTTCTTTTTATTTTCTTTATTCAATGCATTTTGGATAATTGTTAAAATTCCCCATATTTTCTCAATTGTCATTATTAGATTTGTTAAATATAATCACTCAGTGGTGATCTAGTTGATTTTCTCACACATACAAAGAGTTCGAGGTTTTTAATTTGAATCTTATCGATCATTGTTGTTTTCACTAATTTCGTGAATTAAGGAGAGTACTACCTCCTATTATATAGCTGATGATATTATTTCCATTATTGAGCTGCATTCAATGAATTAAAAAAGCATATATGGCCACTTTGGTATAGATTAGTGTTTCTCTCACGCTACTAGCGAATTGAATATTACCAAATCAAGGAAAGAAGAGCACTAATACAATCAAGCTTTGGCTAAAATGTAAAAGAACAAGAAGCAGTGAGTGTTGGTTTTGTTTGACTTTATGGAGTTAAAGTGGAAACAATAAAATAATAATAAGATAATAATACTTCTCTCTTTACTTCATTTTAACAGCAAATATATAGACATTTTATTTTATTTTAAGTGCTCATTTAAGATTTTAAGAATATATTAGTTATTTTTTTCAATTTTATTAATATTTATTAGGTTTATTTTGTAGAAAAATTAAATAGAAAATTTTTAATTTTAAGAGGGCAATTTAGATATTATATTTAAATTGAATACTCAATTTACATAAATTTTTATGAAAAGATAAAATGTTATGTTAAAATAAAACGGGAAGTAATAAAAAAGTAGCAGTAGTATTCAAGTTGACTTTGAAGTTTGAAACTAGTTTTCCTAATATGATGGGTTGACTCTTTAAAAGTGATTGAGCACTTACAAAGAGAAATTAAGAAATTGATTGATTCCGAGTGGAAAATACACGCATTTGCCATTTGGTAGTATCTACTTATCATTTTCGTATGCAAAATCCAAGGTTTGATGATTGCTCAAGTGGCATACTTTTGTGTATGAATTGACTTTTGTTTTCTTTATTTTTTTTTCCCTCACATGAATTGATTGACTTAATTAGTAGATGATTTATTTTAAAATTTTAAAAATAATTATGAAAAACATCATTAAAATGAAGAACTTCATTGAATAATTAAAATGAGGTATATTCTGAATGATAAGACAGAGGTTCCTAGATTTAAAATATCTCAATATTAATTCCTCATTTTTTTCCCTTTTTTGTAATTTTTACTCAATTTAATGGCTACTCTACATAAATTTTAATTACAGCATTGTACATATTTTTTTTACCATAGCTTGATTAATTTGATAAAAAATAAGTCATACATCAACAATATGCATATATATAATTTTGCCATTGTCATAAGTTAGAAATGATACTCAAACTCTTGCTTCAAAGATCTATTCATTTTCATTTAAACGAACTTTCGTCGGTTAAATTTATTATTATTCTCTGTAAATTATAGAATAAATGATCTCCTTGAATTTAAATTATAAGAAACTATTAAATTTTTTTTCAAAAGGAACATAAATAAATAAACAAACAAACAACTCTTCGGTGAAAATATTTTATGAGATAAATAAAATTTTAAAAAATGAGAAAATGTTTTTACAAAAGATAATACGATATCCGAATCGGATCCAGTTACCATATCCATCGCGTCTAACTCGGCATCTAACGCGAAAGAATTCTTCCATATAAAACCAACGGTCAGCAACTGCCCAAAGAATCGCACCATGTCTACACGACACGCAATGCCATTCAGTGGCAGGCAATTCCCGGGCAGCATCTCCCGGGCAGGTTCCAAAAATATCTGGTGGCTGGCGCTCGAATGGTTAGATATTTTGCTTCTATGAGTGAAAAAATTAAATAATGAAAAAAAGAAAAATAAAAAAGAAATGGGTGACGTGTGACCAATCAGAAAAGAGGTATAGATATATACGGGGGTACAATATCTTGGAGACGTGGCACAATGCTGTGTTAGGAATATATCTCATTTAGATCTTATGGTTCTTGTATCGCACCACATGCGCCCATCATCTGCTGCGGGGTCCACTTCCCTACTTTGCGCAGCATGTGAACATAGCTACCATGATGATCATATTGATTATGATCATGATTTTTGGCATCGTATGTAATGTAAATGTATGTATGAAGCGAAACATGTATACCTACTGCTACTAGCCAAATATATAATTGGGGCGGAATACATAAATTCACCCTTACATTTTGTTACTTTAATTTTGTGATACCTTTAATTTTTATTTTGATCTATTAAACACTTCAACTCATAAACTTATTAAACATTTTATTTTTCAAAATTATTTTATTAAATACTTTAACTTGCAAAATTAGATTAATTAAACACTCATTAAATAGTTGAAAATTATGAAAATTATATCCCAAGAGTTATGCTAACCACATATCAAGTTGCTATTTTACAGATAAAAGCCAAAAATCCAAAAATTATGATATTAGTATCGAAATGTCTGTAATATTACTAAAATTTACAAGTTCAAGTGTAGTATCGAAAATGTCCTGTAATATTTACTAAAATTTACAAAAGTTTCAGTGCATGGTAAGGCATTCGCAAAGTTCAGGGCTATAAGTTGCTATTTTACAGATAAAAGCCAAAAATCCAAAAATTATGATATTAGTATCGAAATGTCTGTAATATTACTAAAATTTACAAGTTCAAGTGCATGGTAGGCATTCGCAAAGTTCAAGGTGCTATAAGGTTAAAGTTGCAAAGTTTAAGAGTGAATTTATATATTCAGCCAAATAATTGGCCACATAAAAAATTTTATTACACTCTCAATTTTTTACTTTTGTCTATTAAATATTTCAATTTATAAAATTACATTTATTAAATAATTCAACTTGCAAAATTATTCTACTAAACATTTGAACTTGCACAATTAGACTAATTAAATACTTATTAAATAATTGAAAAATGTGAAATTTATTGCCCCAAAAATTATATTAACCACAATCAAGTTAATATTTTGCTCATAAATACCAAAAACACCAAAAAACTATTATTGTTAATATGAAGAGGGATACAATATTACTAAAATTCGCAACTTTAATTGTATAATATGTCTTTCATAAAGTTTGAGATATCACAAGATTTTTTCATAAAATATAAAGGTGAATTTACCAATTTGGCTTAAATAATTTAATCTCTAAACTTTCACAAAATTATTGCCTGGCTTCATTAACTTTGGAAATGACTTCATGGGTCTTTGAATTTCACTTGTTAACCTTATTATAACCCTTAAGTTTTACTATGTAGTTGCAGCCCTCTAAAGCACATTTTTCACGATAAAAGATGTGATATTATTATAAAAAACAAAATTGAAGAGCCACAAGATCATTTCAAAGTTTTCGATAGATGATATAAGTTATTTTTAAATATTGAGAGTTAATTATGTATTTTGATTTTTACTCAATTAGCATCATCTAACTATTTAAGGCTTTTGCTAGTATTGCTACAGGTGTCAAAATGCTTTTATGCTGATTCGATTCCATCCTATCAATATTGAATGGTTTTCCCCTATGTTTTAATTGTCTTGCTTCAAATCTAAAAAGGCTGAATACGTGAATTCATCCATAAATTTTATAATTTTAGCTCTATAAATGATTTATTTTGTGAACTACACAGTAGGGAACAACCTTTCTCTTTGAATAATATTCACTAAATTAGTGACAATTTGAGACCTCTTACTTCGATTCCTCTCACTTCCTATATCTTTTACGAAAAATTGAAAACTAATCAGATCATACCTAATATTTATTTTTATATACTCATAAATGAGAAGTTTCATTATTTATTGATAGAATATAAATATTTATCAAGGATTTAATCGTAATTTATGTAAAAGACTCACTCAGACGGTGTCAAGGACCAATAAGGATATTTGACAAGAATCCTTCTTAGGGTCACCTTCTAAATTGACGGCATTATGTTTTCCAAATAAAAAAGCTTTGTATACAGAATACGTAATAGTTAACTCCGAGAGATTTTTAAAATAAAAGAACAAAAATCTTACAGAGTAGAGCTGGTCTAAGATCACAGTCTTTATTTTAAAATGTCCTCTGTAGTTTTTGGAGGCTATCACTTATAAATTTATTTAATTTTATTGCGGATCGTTTACTTATGATGAGAAAAAAAAAATAAAAATACTCCGATTACGTTTCAAATAATGAATAAATTATTATACAATGATGAAGGGTTAAATATATAAATTTACTTTTGAATTTTACAATTTTAACATTATGGCACCATAAACAATGTGGATGACCTATCGTGCACTTAAACTTATAATTTTGGTAATATTATAAACCTTTTACCACTAATATTAATAATTTTTAGGATTTTAACTTTTATCTGTAAAATATCAATTTGATATGAAATTATCATGAGTTTTAGAACAATAATTTTCATAAATTTTACTTTTTAATAAGTTTTAATTGGTCTAATTTTACAATTAAAAGAATCTAATAAAATAATTTTGAAAATTAAGCATTTAATAAATATAATTTTATAAATTGAAGTGTTTGATGTGTCAAAATAAAAATTAAGAGTGTCATAAAATTAAAATAATAAAGTTGAGGGATGAGTTTACATATTCGGCAAAGATTAAGAAAATAACTAAAAATCTTGATAATTAATATTTTTTATTAGAAATATGAAGAAATAAGATTAGAATAAAAAAGTAATTAATACTTTTTTAATTTTCTAATGAAATGCAGATGCTATCAGTTTAGTGCTAAATAAGAAAAAACAAGAAAATTTTGCAATTATTACAATATGGTTAATTTAGTTGGTCCAAAAATTTGCAACGGAGAAAAAGAACAATCTAGAATATAACCAACAGACATAGACTGACAACCTATAGAGGACTCCTATTAAAAAGGTAAAATGTCGGTTACGCACTCACTAATAAAATAGTAAAACCCAATTAGCAAGCGCCATTTAGAATTTGTCGGTACCAATCAAAGTTGGCGAAAATAATTAATTAACACTTAAACATCTATCACGTGTTGAAGACTAAGGACGTGTTACTTTCTTTACCATACACGTGTTGAAGACTTAGGACGTGTTACTTTCTTTACCGTCCACGTGTCGAAGACAGTGGGTCCATGGGACTATGATCTGTGTGTTATGCCAAGTGATAAATGATTTTGAAAAGAATTGGACGGTTGATAAGATAATTACGCTTATGATTTTTAATTTTTAAGTATTTGTCTGACTTGGCTTTCCATTAACTTAAACGGGCGGCGTGGCAGATCGAAGAAAACCAGAGGCATTTTCTTGGGCCCACAAACATATGAATCAAGCCTATTAAAATGTTTTTAATAAGCAAAAGCCCAAAGCCGAGGCCCATGAGACCAACCTGATTACTGATTTCATTATGTCTCTCATTATTAATTTATTTATTTTTATAACTAGGAGGTTTTATCCTATTGTGCCATAGAGCATAAAGATTTTTAGCACTCCCCGTAAAGTACTCTTCCTGAAATCAAACTTGTATTCTCATAGAAATTGAGGTTTTTAACCACCTCAATCAACACCTTATTGCTTTCATTATGTCTCTTTGATAAAATATTATTGTGTCATGACCCATTACCTTAGGTCAGACCGATACTAAAAACTGGATAGACTTAAAGCCACCAAAGCCATAAGCCAAAATACCAAATGAATATTCTAGTCAGAAAAAATGGTCTAAGGCCAATATCATCAACATAATATCATAAATATTGGGCTCACTTGGCTTGCATCATCATATATAATAATAATTCAATTTTCAAAGTTTTCTTGGTCCACAACAATATATTTCATAATAGAAATTTTAATAAGTAATACATAAATAATTTTTAAATTTATTATACATGATTTTCGTGATTTATTATTTCATCGGATGCATACGAGGTGCCTATCTCCCCATACATGACTGACAGTATCATAAACCGACTCACAAACCTAATAATGATCCACTTCATTTCAATTCCACACACAAACAAAGCATATATGTAGCACACCACAACTAATCAAACAATACCAATAGCAACAAATAATGCAACATAAATAACAATTTCCTTGAATAGTTCACATGTACCTAGATGACAATTCTGTATTATGTATGGGCGTATTATATTTATCCATGTATACATGCATGCATATGCAATAGCCAATACAAGTTAATTGACACTACTCACCTATAATAGCTTCATGAATTCCTACTTTCTTTTTCGATCTTTATGAGCTTGATGGAAACTTTTTTGAAAATCCAGTAAGATAGCTAGGGAAGAAATTTAGTCAAGAAGTTTCAAGTTTAGTGATTTGGTTCAAAATTCCTAAGTTACTATATTTATTATAATTAATCCTTAAGTATCATGGTTTCCTCGAAATTACTGAAAGTCTTATTTTTATATTACTTTACTATGCTACTGAAAATTCGGCAGCACCTCTCCTAAAAATCGGATTATCCAACCTGTTTAACGCTATAAACACATCAACATAATCATAGCCCAATCCATGGGCAACCAAAGACTAACTCAAAATCTCATCCGCTATTAATATTACTTATTCATTATAATTAGAAATCCAAGTATTCTACTTTCACTTCACTGACAATTAGTTCACAACATATTTAATTGTTGACATTAACCACATCCAATCTCAACCTACCAATGCTTATACCATGGGTCCATATATTTTCAAATAACAGCTAACTTGTAATTCAACTGATAATTAGCGAACTACTTGTTATTAGGTTCACAGTTCATGTTTTAAAGTAACTAATGTAAGGTTTTATATATGTGTTAAACTAAAATTTCTCTTAATCTTAAATCATACTAATAATCAATCCTAATTATTTTATAATGCGACTTGATTCTAAATTTACACATAAATGCAACTAAGTTCAAGGTTATATATATATATATATATAGGGAGAGAGAGAACTAAAACTTCCTCCAACTTGAATTACAACAATAATCAATTCTAATCACTTCAAAATACTAATTTCTTTGTTTTACATCTTCTAAAAATCATATAATTCGCATTTACACAAGTTTCCGCAACATTTCGGCTTGGAAGCCTATATATCAAATTTGCATTGATTAATGGTTTAGTTACTAAACGAAGTCAGTTTGCATTTTTAGTTGCATAATGAAAATCTATGAACTAAACTACTCTGTCACGATCTGTTACCTTAACTAAATTGTTCTAAGATTTTATTATCTCTTATATTAGTTGATTTTTCAGTGAATTTCAGCTTGAAAATCTAATTACTAACTTGCATCAATTACAAATTCAATTATCAAACAATATTAGATTGCAATAATATTATCAAATTTGTAATCTATGCACCAAAATTTATTGGTTTTGTTATCATAAAAAAGGGGAAGATTGTTAGCTCAAGGGTCACTTTTATCTTGAAATTTCGATGATTATGCAAAATAAATAAATTTAATATTCTTGTATATACTAATATTATTTTATGCAATTTTTTTAAATATGAAAATTGCTAAAGAAGGCAAGTTCCTACAAATCCAAAATTCTTTGAAGACCATGAAGATTATTGAAGATTTCTTTCTAGAGGTTAGTATCTTAGGATATATTGTTGGATAGAGAGAATATTCTTTTATAAGCACAAAAATATTTTTCTTTTCTCTCAAAATAATTTTCGGAAATTGCCTTAAAAAAATTAAAAGTCAAATCTTGCTCTTTTTAAATTTACTTACCTAAATGAAAAGATTTTAGCTTAATTATTTTTGGTAACAAAATATTTGAAAAAAATTCACATATCTTTTATTTTCGGAAATTACCTTAAAAAGTAAAGTCAAATCTTTTCTTCGTTCTATTTACCTAAATGAAAAAGATTTCGACTTAAATATTTTTGGCAACAAATAAATGAGTTTATGAAAGATTTTCGTGGATCTTCTATTTTTGGAAAGTCTAAATGCTCGTTAAAACTAAAATCTCAAACGAGATCTTTATCCCTCTATAAAAGACATTTTTCTCTTTTGAAAATGTGGTGGTTTTTCTTTTAAGAGTAAGAGTCCATTGACTAAAAGTTTTAAATCTCTCAAAGCTTTCTCCTCAAACTCCGTTATTTCTTTTCGTCTTTTTGCTTCAAGAAATATTTTTAAGAGAAAAGAAAATTTAATACCAAAATTTTCTGAAGAACAGTTCTGATCTTTAAATCATTGACTAAAAAGTTTTTAAATCCTCTCAAGCTTTCTCGCTCAAACTCCGTTATTTCTTTTCGTCTTTTATTGCTTCAAGAAATATTTTTAAAGAGAAAAGAAATTTAATACCAAAATTTTCTGAAAGACAGTTCTGATCTTAATTCTGTTTTCTAAAATCTGTTTTTTTGTTTCTTCCTATGTTTAAATAATTACATTTCTCTTGTCTATTATAGGATTTTAATAATCTGTTTATAGACCTAGAAAGGATTTTAAATTGAAAAAACTTTTGTGTAAAAATAGCTTAGGTGAAAGCTATGGTTGTAATAGGTTAAATCAGCTACCTTCTCCTTGTGGTTGAGATTTCTGAGATTCTAATGTCTTGATGTGAGTTTCTGTTCTCTGCAAAAACAGAAAGGGTTGAGGTTGACTAGAACCTTTGAAAAATCTAGTGGGACAAATGTTAAATCTAGGTGTTGATCTATTTTCTTATATGTTGGTTTGTCTCTTACCCTTGAAAAGAGATAACATAGTTGAGGATCTCAAGATGAGTCTTGGGGAGTAGATGTAAGCGAGTTAGTGTTGAACCATTATAAATCTCTGTGTTTATCTTCTTTTATTTTCTGAAGTTCTGCTTGATTATATTCTGTTTACACAACTGTTAATCTTTTTAAGAAATGTAAGGTTGTTAATGAATTTTTGTTTCTAAATGTGAATAATTTTTTTCTTTGTGGAACATTAGAACTCTGGATTTTTGTATTGTGATTATATCAAGTTCTAATATGTCCTTTTACATTTAGTGTAAATCACAATATGAATTATAATCAGTTTTCTAATTTTGCTTAAAGTTTTGTGAGAGAATTCTAAAATTCAATAACTGTTTTTCATAGCATCATTCTAAATAGCAATAAGCTTTGTGAAGTAGTTCTAAATGCAATAATTGATTCTTCACAAAGTCTTTCTAGATCTGCTTAAGCTTTGTGAAGTAGTTCTAAATGCAATAGCTAGTTCTAAATGCAATAATTGATTCTTCACAAAGTCTTTCTAGATCTGCTTAAGCTTTGTGAAGTAGTTCTAAATGCAATAGCTGTTCTTCATAGAGTCTTTCTCAATTTGCAACAAGCTTTGTAAGGTAGTTCTAAACTTGATAATTAACTCTCACAAACGCTTTCTAATTTCACTGTAACAAAATTTTGATTTTATTTTTGAAAGTCAACTTTTTAGAAAATGCAATTCACCCTCTATTGGGTTGTGCCATTCATAAATGGGACCCACAATGTTATATCAGAGCACTGACTTGACTTACCGAAGTTTAACAGCTTAAGAGAAAAGATCCTATGGCAGCCCCACTTCCTCTTACATCTTTAGAAGGTCAATCTGTGTCTAGACCACCTCTGTTCAATGGTTCTAATTACTCTTACTGGAAAACCAAAATGAAAAACTTTATAAAATCAGTTGATATTAACTACTGGAGGAACGTTATTACTGGCCCTCGTATTTCTATGAAAATTGTAGAAAATGTAAGAGTCCAAAAGACAAAAGAAGAATATACCAATGCTGATTGGAATGACATTTCTATAAACGCAAAAGCCATCAATATTCTTCACTGCGCATTAGATCCAACATAATACAACAAAGTATCTGAATGTAAGTCTGCAATGGAAGTTTGGGAAAAACTTAGAGTTACCTATGAGGGTACTGACTGAGTGAAAGAATCCAGAATCAATATCCTTTGGAAAGAGTATGAAATATTTAGTATGAAAGAAGGAGAGACTATCAATATCGCTTTGGGAAGAGGAGTATGAAATATTTAGTATGAAAGAAGGAGGAGACTAAGCTTGAACTAAATTCTAGATGCACAAATATAGTTAAGTCTGGGAGAACTCTTGGAGAAGGAAATTTCAAAGGATGAGCTTGTTAAGAAAACAACCCGGGAGAAATCTTCTACCTAAAAATGGGATTCTATAGGGGACTGTAAGAGTGAACTATAAAGAGGACCTTCTAGTAACCTAATGATTATTTGGAATGGGAGGTGCTTGTTCAGAGAAGAGATGAGGAGGATCTTCTGGGCTGTAGAAGAAATAAAGAAAGAAAGAAAAGACCTGGCTTTGTGAAAGTAGTTTTTTCGTAGTGAAGAAAGTTGTCTTCTAAAAAAAGAAAAGACTGGCTTTGAAAGTAGTTTCTAGTGAAGAAAGTTCTTCTAATCTTGATAGTGATGATTTAGCACTTGTTGCTAAAAGATTTAAGAAGTTTTATAAAAAAGGTGGAAGGTCACAGAAAAAGTTTATCAAAAAGAACTTTTCACCTAAAAATAACAATTTGCCTAAGAAAGAACCTTCTGAAGTGATTTGTTAGGAGTGTAACAAGCCCGGTCATATCAAGCCTAACTGTCCTAAGCTGAAAAAGAAGTTAAAAATAGAAAAGCTAAAGCAGGCATTTGTAGCTGCTTGGAGTGACTCAAACTATTCTAATTTTGAAAGTCAAAGTGACCAAGAGGAAATTGCAAATATCTGTCTGATAGCCACTACCGATTCTGCCTCCATAGAAATCAGCATTCTGACTTCAACATAGAAAGCTGAAAGTAGTGAAGCAGATGCAACAAGCCAAAAGCATGATGAAGGCAATGTCAGTATTTTTGAACTTGAATCTGAAAATGATCTTCTAGATACTTATAATAATCTTTACACTGAATTTGAAAAGCTTACTAAAAAGCATACAGTTCTAAAGAAGGATTACAGAAAATTGAAAACTGAGTGTAGTCATTTGAAAGATGCTTTTTATCAAGCAGTTACATACAAAGATCTTTGATGATCTTATTATAGAGATCAAAGATCTTAAAGATTGTAATGAAAAATTTTCTGAAAATCTCTTATTATAGAGATCAAAGATCTTAAAGATTGTAATGAAAAATTTTCTGAAAATCTGAAACACTTTGAAGAAAAATGCAAAAATCTGAATTCTGAGAATGAATCTTTGATAACCGAGATAGAATTCTAAAGATAATTTCAAAATCATTTTCTAAAGAAAAGACAAGTTCTAGCTATGATAACATTTCAAGACGAAATCATGTTTCTAATAAGAAAAATGCTATTTTTAATGTTGTGACTTTCGAAAATGAAGAGCAATTTGAAAAAATCTGATAGTCCTAATAGAAAGAAAAATCATGGTAAGATGAATGTAAAAGGATCCACACCTATTACCACTAACCCTCCAGGACCAAATACGGGTTCGGTACCTAAATCTGCATGATCTTTCAGGTGTGCATAAGGAGTAAGCTGAAAACAAAGATGTGGTACATGGACAATGCTTGCTCTAGGCATATGACTGGTGATAGAAAGAAATTCACCAAACTAGAAAAGAAAAAGGGAGGTACAATGAGCTTAGAAAAGAAAAAGGGAGGTAACAATGAGCTTTGGAGATAAAGGCAAAAGGTAAAATTGTGTTGGTATTAGTGTGGTAGGTGTGTCTAATGCCTTTCAAAGTAGAAAATGTGTATGCTTAGTAGAAGGATTAACATTATAACTCGTTAAAGCTGATAAGTCAGGTTGTGTATGAAAAAATAGGAAGAGTGGAATGCTTTAAACGCCCTCTTGCGGGAGTTTGAAGTTCAGAGACATGC
The DNA here is from genome assembly GCF_014843425.1 of Jatropha curcas. The sequence continues at coordinate 376,628 of NW_023591768.1, forward strand.
ATGATAAACAAAACTTTATTTGTTGGAGGGAAAAAATTTACGTTGCACACATATACGATGAGGTAGAATGCTTTCTGAGTAGTCGCCATCAACCTAAGGGAAATATGCTTAGTCAGTGTGCCTCTGTACAAATTACTAAGGGTGTTATGGCATAGAAGAATTTGGAACATGCAAAGCATGCACCTTAGTTGTCTAAATTGTCAAAGAAGAGACTTGGTTATGCGTTCTCGCCTGAAGAAGACTAAAAGTGAAAGAGAAGAGATCACAATTTGTGATGCTTGTCAATTGGCGGCAAACAAAACCAGAACATCTTTCAAATCTATAAGGGTATGAATATTCTACTTCTAAGACCTTTCAGAATTAGCTACACCTTGATTTATTTGGAACATAGTTACTCCTAGTCTTGGAGGAAAAATTTATGCAACTTATGTGGTATTGTGTGATTGATTACTCTAAGATTCACCTGGACAACTCTTGTCTTAGAAAGGAGGATGAGGTCATATGAACGAGTGTTTGTTTCATCTTTGCAAGAAGAATACAGAATGAGAAAGGATAGAATAGATCTCTGGCGCATTGAAGTGGGACCAATGTGGAAGAGAATTTGAGAAATCAGAAATTCAATTTTTGCAAAAGAAGTTAGGAAATCTTCCAATAACTTCTCAGCACCGATAGAAACGCAACCACCCAGAGAAATAGAAGTAGTGGAACGCAAAGGAATAGAGCACTTCAAGAAAATGGGTCAGAACCATGCCTGAAGTGATTCTAAGTTAGCAAGTATTTCTAGGGGGTAGAAAGCTGTTAACACTACAAATGTTATATTCTAAAATAGGGGTAAGATTTAAAAAAACCTGAAAAAGAACTCCATAAATGATTCTATTATAAGGTGGAAAGCCGAGAGCATTGGGTGTAAGTGTTTATTCTAGAATAACAAAAGAAAGAGAATTAGCCTTGCTAAATATTGATGCTAAATCTTAATGAAAAAGGAAATGTTCTTCAAGGAATTTTTCTAGGATATTCTAGTAATAGTAAAGCGTATAGGGTGTTTAATAAGAAAACTCTACTTGTAGAAGAATCTATCCATGTTGTGTTTGATAAATCTGATTCTACTTCCAGAATTTTAGAAAAAGATGGTGTTGTAAATTTCAATCAAGAAAAACAGAATGAACAGTCAGAACAGCCAGAAAGTGAGCAAAATATTGATAATCAGGCTGAACCATAAGATGAATATGAAGATTAGAATACAATTGAAAGTCAAATGCCAAAAACAGAAAATGAGAATTCTGAATTACCAAAAGAGTGACGATTGCACAAGTATCATCCTCAATGGATATTATGGACAACCCTTCAGAAAGGATGATGACTAGAGCTCAACTTAAGAGATATTTTGGTAATGTTGCTTTCGTTTCTCAATTAGAACCTAAGAAATGTTTGGTGATTCCGTTTTCTCAATTAGAAAACCTAAGAGTTTCTCAATTAGAACCTAAGAATTTAGAAGATGCTCAAAATGATGAAAGTTGGATTCTTGCTATGCAAGAAGAACTAAATTAGTTTAAGATAAACCATGTTTAGAAACTTGTTTCTAGACCTAAAAACCATTCTGTTATTGGAACAAAATGGGTGTTAAGAAATAAGCTTGATGAACAAGGTAATATTCTGAGAAACAAAGCAAGGTTAGTGGCTCAAGGTTATAACCAAGAAGAGGGCATCTATTTTAATGAGACTTTTACTCCGGTTGCCAAACTTGAGGCCATTAGAATGCTTTGTACATTTGCATGTTTTAAAAACTTTATGTTGTATCAAATGGATGTGAAAAGTGCTTTTCTAAATGAAGAAGTGTATGTAGAACAACCACCTAGTTTTGAAGATGTAGAACAACACACCTAGGTTTTGAAGTTTTGTGAATAAACAAACCCATGTTTACAAATTACTAAAAAGCACTGGCGATGGTTTTAAGAGAACAAGCTTGTTTAGAGATTGGTATGAAAGATTAGAGAAGTTTTTGCTAGAAGAAAATGGTTTTTTTCTAGAGGGAAAGGTGGATACTACACTAATTTATTAAGAATAAAGCTCGCTGATATTCTAGTTGTGCAAGATCTATCGCTTGAGTCGACATAGATCTTTGTTCTAACTAAATGAATAACGCTTTGTAAGGGAATTGTTTCTAAGATTATGGCAGGGTGAGTTTGAAGATGAGTATGATGGGAGAAATTAACACTTTTTCCTTTGGACTTTCAAATCAAACAATGTGAAGCAGATGGGAATTTCGTTCATTAAAACCAAGACCCAGAGTTCCCCAAATCTGTCCTTCTTAGAAGTTCAAGTGGTAAAATCCACAATAATGAAATTATAAATCAGTTTTTATTCACAATATGAATTATAATCAGTTTTTTAATTTTGCTTAAAGCTTTGTGAGACAGTTCTAAAATGCAATAACTGTTTTTCATAGAATCTTTCTAAAATGCAATAAGCTTTGTGAAGCAGTTCTAAATGTAATAACTAATTCTTCACAAAGTCTTTCTAGATCTGCTTAAGCTTTGTCAAGTAGTTTTAAATGCAATAGCCGTTCTTCACAGAGTTTGTCTAATTTTGTAAGAAGCTTTGTGAGGTAGTTCTGAACTTAATAACTAACTCTCATAAATGCTTTTTAATTTCACTACAATAGAATTTTGATTTTGTTTTTGAAACTTAAATTTTTAGAAAATCCAATTCATCCTCTCTTGAATTGTGCCATTCATAAACGGGACCCACAAGTGGTCTTAGAATAAAGTTCAACCCAATCCCTAAGCCTAATCCTTTAGTCCCCAAATCAAGCTATCATTCAATCTGTTGGCTCAAGGGTGAAATTCTAATCTCGAGATTTTGATGATTAAAACAAAACAAATAAAGTTAAATTATATTTGTGCTAATAATATTTTATGCAGAATACATATGGAAAGTAAAAAATGAACAAGGCAAGTCCTACAAATTCAAGAATTGTGAAAACATTTGAAGACCCTAGTGGTTAGACTTTTAGGATTCATTGTAGGATAGAGACAACATTTAATTATAAGCACAAAAATCAATTTTCTCTCATCAAAATTATTTTTCGAAAATAGTTCTTCAAAATAAATCTTTTCGTTCCTTGATTTTACGTTAAGAAGACAACATTTTAATTATAGGAGCACAATCAAAATCAATTTTTCTCTACGCGAGTCATCACAAAATTTTATTATTTGCGATAAATAGTTTCTTCAAAAAAGGTAATCCTATTTCGTATCCGGATTTTAACGTTAAAAAATTAAGAGTTTTCAAAATTCTCGTTAAGATTACGAAATTATTTTCCAATTACCATTGAGATAGAATGGAAGAGAGAGACTATTGTCCTCCTAGTAAAACTATTATGGTAACAAGAAGTAGAAGATTTATTTATGACTGTCATTTTTCAGGATACAAGGTACAAATTTTTTTTACAAAGAGAGTCTTGATTGGAGTTTTCTTACCTAAAATGAAGAAAGATCTTATTTTAATTTGTTTTGGAAAGTTAAAAAAGCTTTTGCAGACCAACTTAATTTTATCAAAATATGTAGTTTTGAGTGCTATTGATAGGAGAGATATATTTAGTCTTTTAATACTACAAATATAAGAGAAATGTGAGACTTATTATATTTGTTGGTAACAAAGATTTCTATATTCTCTAAAAATAAGGAAACCAAAATATTCCTGATTTGAAAAAAGAAATAATTCCACTTCTAAAAAGGAGGGTATCAGACCTCTCTATAGAGAAGGAGGCGTTTTCGTTCGGTAGAAAAACGTGAAGAAAGAAGTTTTCGTTTTAAGGAGGTATTTATCCGCAAGGTGGATTCAATTCTTTTTGTTATTGTTATGGAGCGTTGTGTTTTCTTTAAAAAGGGAGGGAGGGGGGGGAGGGGCGTGGAAGAGTTGGAAAAAAGTGGAGGAGGAGAGGAAGGACGCATATACGCGACCAAGAGAGGGCCGAAGGGAACGAGGATAGATACTGGGGAGGGGTGGCATGAGAGAGACGGCGGAAAGAGAGGAGGCGGCGGAGCGGGGTGAAGAGTGGGGAGGAAGAGAGGGGGGGACGGTAGGAGGGAGAGGGCAGGGCGGGAAGGACACAGATAAAGAGGCGACAAAAGGAAGGGGAGGAAGAGGCGCGCACTGGCGCCTGGGGTAGTAATATAGGGGGGAGAGGAAGTCGGGGGGGCGCGGCGGCGGCATGGGGCGGAGGAGCTAGGGTTAGTGAAGGGGTGAGGACGGGGTGGGGGAGGGAGGGGCGTGGTGGAGTGATGCGGGGGGGTTGGGGGCGGGGGGGGGTGTGAGGGGGAAGGAAACGAGAAGGGAAGGGGAGGCGGGGAGGAAGGAGCAGGCACAAAACAACTGCGAGTGATCGACGGAATACCGACAGCGGCTGGTGTGGGGGAGGGACATAGGACGACTATACCAGGAGGGCGGGAGGCAGCACCTGCAGACAACGACGGCCGCCGACGGCGAGGAACCGGCGAGGACTCTGAGGACCCGCCAAGCGACCCCGACGACAAACTAGGATAAGACGAGACCGAAAACAGGCAGCAAAAAGCCGACCAAGATACGCCGAAAACGGACGTGCGGTGAGGGCCATCGAGTTGGCGCGTGAAAGGGCGCCCCAGGGAGGTCCCAACGAGGAGAAATGAATCACCCAAGAAAAAACAACGCAACGCTCCGCTAAAACGGTCAAGCACCATGGAGTTAAAAGCTATGGAATGGCAAGGACTTCAACCCCAGCGAGGAGAGAGGAGTGGGGGGGGATCTCATGGTAGTGCAATAAATAAATGCAATTTCTCACACCAGAATTGCACAGCCCATTAACCCCGGCCTAACTCACATTTAATTTCTTTCTAATGGAAGGTGCGCTTATCAACGATGAACGAAGTTCCGACTGTTTGATCAGACGGCGAGACCTAAAGTATGTCACTAAATCGTAGTAAACACTCATCGAGACGGCCTGCACGAGGAGCAGCTTAATTATTCGTTTCTGTAAGCAAACGTAAGGCTATTGATGTATAAAGCCTTTATGAGGCTACCGAGAGTACTATCGCTGTTTCGAATTTGATCACAGAGATGATTGAAAGCAAAGTTCGTTAGGTTCGTCTACACAGGGCGTCAAAGCGAGTGGGCGCAATAAGAAGAGAGTTTCTTCACCAACTTTAAAAAGAAAGGGACGTCAATCTAAGCGATGAAGGAGAGTGGCCTTCCCCAGATTATTATCGGCCTTGCCCGGTGATTCAGGAGCCTGGAAAGCAGTACACCTTCGTATCTTAGACCAAAGAAGCAAATGCATAACAGAGCATAGTGCTGGGCCAGGAGTTGGACATAAGCCCAACGCCGACAAGTACTTATAACGTCGGAGAAGGGAAGAGGGAGAGGTGTTGGTGATGTTTTGGCGAGATAAAGTGGATCATGGGGAGAATTGGAGAGATTCTGTTTTCTAAACGATTTGTCTAGGAGTTGAAAAAACTATTTTTCCTGGGTGCTTTATATTTGCTTCCTGTCTGATCTATTTAGATTCTAATAAATCTTCAGTTGACAAGGTTTCTTATTTTGAGTAGAGCGTTTGGGCTGTATCTATATGTGAGAAGCGATGTAAAGAAGGGGTTGAGATAGCGACCGTGTAGCTCCGTAGAGAGATTCTAACAGGTCTTGAGAGTTATTTCTGTACTCACTGCCAAAAAACAGAGAAGGGTTTTGAGGCTAACTAGAGACCTTTGGGAAAATCTAAGTGGCGAAAGGGTAGAACCTCGTTATTGCCGCGGCTTGTACTGTTGGTTTGGTCTGTTAGCCCGCGTGCAAAGAGATAACAAGATAGTTTGAAGGAGATAATCAAGGATAAGAATCCTGGGGAGGTAAGGATGTAAGACGGCGGTTAGAGCCACAGAACCACTTAATAGAATCACTTGTTGATAATCTTTTTTATTTTTTCGATTTCCTGAGAGGTTGCTGTTTGATACTCATTTTGACCTGCACAAGGTACTGACTTCTGTTTATACTTATTAAGAAAGGTGCTAAAGTGTTTATGGTATTTTTGATGTTCTAAATCTGAAGAATAAGATCTTAATTTTTGCTGAACATTAGAAATACTCTGGACTTCCTGGTACAGTGAATAATACAGTTCTAAGACGGTCTTCTCATCTATATGTACACAGTATATACTTTCACTTCTTGGAGTGCTATCAAATTTTTCTAAACACTTGATCCAAAATTTACTGAAGCGCAAGGTCAAATTTTGATAATAAAACTGTTGCTCTCACAAAGGGGGGCAGTCTTTCTAAAACTTTATGAGGAAGTTCTAATCAGCAATTGCTTTCTCTCATAAAAGAAGTTTCCAAATATTGAAAAAAAGACATTTAGTGAAGCCAGTTGCTAGTTGATAGCTGACTTATCGCAAAGTCTTTCTAAATTTTCTCTGAACTAGAACATATGTGAGGGTAATTCCTAATCAAGTACCTATTTTCACGCAAGGCTTCATTTATTTATGCCGGGCTGCAGCTTTATTTTCTCTGAATAGAACATTGTGAGGTAATTCTAATCAATAACCTATTTTCACAAGTTCATTATTTTTCCGCTGCACTTAGAATTCTGAGCTTTATTTTAAAAGTTAAAATTTTATTTTTATTTTTATTTTTAAGAAAACTCAATTCATCCCCCTCTTGGGCTGTGCCATACATATACAGAACCCACAATCAATCGTCAACCCCCTACCCTCAACCCCAAATCAATATCTATATTCAATTGTAATGAAAAATAATAACTTATTTTTTACTGCTAGGTAAAAGAAAAGAAATGAGAAGATGATATGAATTAATAACGGAAATCACTTTTGCTACAGTCATAGTATTACTTATCCACTGTATCAGAGAAAGAAATATATGCACATATACACAAATTTTTGAAACCCCAAAAAGTGACCCGAATTGAAATCTATAGTTCTAGTTCTTTTCCAATTTCTTAAACATTATTTTCTTATAAGTCAAACATATTTAGGCTAGAAGAGAAAAATAGCAAGAAAATTACAAAGGCTTAATCATCAATAGGTCATCTATTTATTGCAAGGGAGATATAAATCTCTTGAGAATAATGAGATTTCCTATATTATCCTTGTAAAATTTAAGATACTCTAAAATAACCTTAGCTATAGCCAATTACAAATTTTGAACATATATATATATAATTTGATTGGATATTTTTTTAACTTTTTTAATAGATAAATACTTATAGATAATTAAGCATTTGAAAATTTAAAATTTTACTAATATTATTTCATGTCTAATTATGTTCTATTTCATTATATTATTATATAAATTATTATCATTATGATATATAAATTATTAAATTCAATAATTTACATAGTTTTAATAATTTATATTATTATTATTTATTATTTTTATTTTATTCACATTATTGTAATTTGTTATTATTTATTATTTTTATTTTTATTCACTATTATTGTAATTTGTATTCAACATTATTATTTTAAATGAATATGTGTAGATACGAGGTATTTAAAAATTTTTATTTCTTTAAATTTATTAATTAAATATATCTATATAATTAAGATTTTGACTTTAAAAAGGTTATGGTTAAATTTATTTAATTAAAAATTTCACTCTGATTTAGTTGGCTAAAAAATAAGATAAAAAATATTATTTTTAATTAAGTATAATTCAAATCATATTCTTTTATTAAGGAATATAATTTTATTAATATTTTTTTAAATGATTTCATTATTTTGATTGGCTAAAAAAAATAAAAATAAAAATAAAATAAAAACGAAAATTATTATTTATAAATATTTAATTTGATTTATTAGAATAATTTCTTATTCTATTCTTAAAGTATATTTATTTATTAAAAGAGATTATAGTCAAAGTTACTAACAAAATATGTAAGTCAATTATAAAACATAAAATAAAAGCTATATGTGATTTTTATAAATTAATTTGGTACTTTAACAAAAAATAAAAGTAACTAACGTATAATAAAAACTATACGAACCAATATATTGAAGAGAGTATAAATAACATATTTAATATTTAAATTGCTATTTTGAAGAGAGAAACAAATATATCAATTTTTTTTTTCAATGAGCTATTATAATGCACACATATAATTAAAAAAAATATTTTACTGTATATATATAAAAATCACTATATTTATTGCAATTATATAAATAAAAAAGCTAAACGAGTATAAAAAATGAGCATATATCCAGTATAGTAAGCGTGCATCGTACATAATAAAAAGAACTAGAAATATACAGTTCTAGTTTTTTTTCAATTTCCTAAATATTATTCTTTTAAGTCAAATATATTTAGGATAGAAGAAAAAAAAATATCAAGAATAAAAATGCTTAATCATGAATAGGCCATCTATTTATTGCAAGGGATATATAAATCTCTTACTAAATTAAAATGATAGTAGTTATAAATTACTGAGTAATGAAAAAGAAAATAAAAAATTATTATTAAAAATAAAACTCTCGAAACCCACCTAATGAAAAAAACGTTTCAATGTATACAAGTCTATAAACATATCAATAAAATGTTATATATATTTTTTAAATTAAAATTTTAAACTGTTTATCAATTTAATTATTTAAATTTAATTTCAAAATTTACTTTTTAAAAAATATATTCAATCAAATCTTACAAATATAAAGAAAAAATATTAATAAAAAATTATAAGAAATAAAAATATTAATAAAAAGTACACTATACTTTTTTTTTTTTCTTTTTTTTTTTTCTCATTTAACATTTTTTGCTCTCTTTTAAATAAGAAATATTAATATGATTCTATTTTGATAAATTTATTTTTTTTAAAAATAATCCAAGTCAAAATCATATGAATAAAAAAGGAATATTAATAAAAATTAATATATCTTTCTTTCCTTTTTTATTCAATATATCCTAAAAGAATAAATATCTTTAATAACCATAATAAATATAAAAATAATTTGTCAAAATACTCTCAGTATCATCGATATAGGTTTATTAAAACAATAATTTATAAAAGGATAAAAACTAAAATTTGAAATATTTAATTATTTCTATGTATTTTTTTTAAAAAAGACATTTTTTTTTTTATTCGATTAAAAGGCCTGATTGACCAAAATAATATTGCGGGCTACACAACAAGGGGATAAGTGAACCCGTCCACTCACCAAGATTAGGAAAATCACGTTGTAGGGCGAGAGGCATTAGCAACATCGAGGACCTCTTACTGCTGCATTAAAGGGAAGGAAATAATCGGTATCAACAATATGATTGACTAAAAAAATAATCCTTTTATAAATTTATCCAATTTCCCAAAAAAAAAAAACTTAAAATTTAAAAAATGTAATTTTTCATAATTGCTATGACTAAGATTATTTTGCTAGATATTCTAAAAAATTTTACAGGGCGCTATATCGGACATCCAATTATTTCTCTGTATTAACTCACAATTGTCATAAGTTATAGTAGCGGGTGGCAGGGCGGATTGGGATGAAATTCAAAAAGTCTAGTTCCTATCCCAAAATATCGGAGACGTACCAAAATGAAGCTCAATTTCATGCCCAATAGATATGTATTCTCGTGCCAGTCCCATCCCCATTGTTTGGGATGGAACGAGATGAGAATTTCGAGTCTATGCGACAAGATGGAATTAGATCGAAGAACAATCGCGAATTTTTCATAGTTTTACTAAATTATTTTCCATCAAAAAAAAGGATAAAAAATGTAGCTATATTCAGCAATTACAATCAAAACACAAATTCATTTATATAAGTTTGAGTTTAAAAAAAATAAATAAATTACATGATTATTTCAATTATTGATGATCATACTACTAATTATATAAGTTTGAGTTTAAAAAAATAAATAAATTACATGATTATTTCAATTATTGATGATCTACTACTAAAGTTATAATAAAAGATTTTTAAGTAGTTATTTTCTACTTAATAAAAGTGTTAAATATAATAAAATAAAATAATACAAAAATTATAAACAATTTAACTTTATATGTAATTTATGAATTTTAATTCGTCATTGTTTTTGTCACTATTGTCTTTAAGCTGATTTAAATTCGCTACTATGTGATTTAATCTTAAATATCATTTGAAAAATAAATAATGATAGCATTAAGTATAACCAATAATCCAACAATCAAATTAATTGAAGTTACTATTTTCTCTTGTATCGATTAATCTTTTTATTTTTTATTTAATAGAAAAAAATTTATTAAAAGAAATTTACTGAACATATATTGTGAAATAACAGAGGAAAAATCTATATTGAAAATTATGTTTGTTACTGGATTTATTTTATATCTTAAAAAAATGCATATTATTTTTCGTATTATTATTACTTTAGTAATAATTGGTAGCATAAAAAAAACTAAAGTAAAAAAGATGAAATGATTTTTGGGGACATAATTTGAAATTCATAAAAAAGGACAACCAGAATTTTAAAGAAAAAATGAGATGAAAATTTTCGATTTTCAGGCTGGGACGGGATGAGACAAAACTTAGATTAATACATGTTGATTTTAATTAAAGAACTAGTCTAATCTCATAAATACTTTTGGGATGGAATTCAAGACGAAACTATGAAATTAATATCAGATTTTTTTTTCGAGATGAAAAATTCAGGACGGACTTTCAAGAACGGGTCGGGATTTCTGCACTTCCGTTCACACCCCCTAATATACAGTATAGATAGATAAATTTCAAACGATAAAAATAAACACAATTTACTTTTTGCCAGTTAGTGGGACAAATTGAAGGTTGTTTACTTTAGTAACGTCATCTCTCTATCACGTGCTCTTCCCACGTGCGACCTCCCTCCTCCTTGCCTTCCTGTTTCAACGTTCAAAACGTACAAAAAGAAATGAAGAGATCGATCGAAACACTCTGATCAAACATCCAGATGGCCACCTGAAATAAGAACAAAACCTCAAATTAAAAACAAAAAAGTTCAAAATTTCATTTTTCAAATCGCAAATGAGAAATTTCTTTCCTCTGCTAGTTTTCTCTCTCACTTTCTTCTCTTTCCTTCCCTCCTCCGCCGCTAGAGGCGGAGAGCGTGGCTCTCTCTCTTCAGGTAATTTCTCCAGACATCAATGCATTAATTCTTTTTTTTTCAGTTTAGTGGTAATTGGATTATACGAATTTTACTTTCTTAGCTTCTTTGATTAGAAACTATTGAATGATCTCGATAACTTGTTGGTTCTGCTAGGTATTAATAATGGCAGTAGCTATGCTGGTTCTGGAAGGCGGTTTCTGTCTGAGGATAACGAATCTAAGATAAGGTTCACCTTTGGTTTCTTTGTTGATTTTTGTGTTTTGATTACTTAAGATTTATTGTGAAGAGTGTGATTGATATGGAAAATTTTGTATAGTGTTGAAAAGACTCGTGGATACTTGACTAACACTGATCTTGAAAGAGCTATGAAGAAAATTGGGAAAAGATGCAGCAATATTTCTAGGATATATAGGTGATTACTAATAAACCTTAGTTGTACATTCAAGGTTGTTGTTTTATTTTTGGTTTTAAGGTGATTATGCTGATTTGTATTCTTTGTTTCTCTCTTTGAGGGATTCTTCGAATGTGTAATCAGTATTGGAAGGAGTGTGAATGGAGTTCCTCTGGTAATGGTTTCACTGAAGTTAGTTCTTCGCTTTCTCTTTCTCAAATTTCATGTTTTCTTTTTACTCAGAATTTTATGCATTTTTAAGTTTCGTGTTTCTAATTATTTGTTTTTATTTTTTCCCTTATAGTGGGTTATAGAGATATCTGACAGGCCTTATGAGGAGGAGCCTGAACCTGCATTCAAGGTGAACGATATAATATATGTATACTTAAATAAAAGAGGGCAATTTTTTCCTCTCCAAGTTTTGTTATTTAATTGTTGAACATTGGACCGTTTACTTGAAATTCAAACATATTGCATTTTGAAATAAAGGTCCAAGCTTTTTGTTGGAAATTTCTTATAATCTTCCCCTTTTTAGATTGGTTTGTAGGCAGATTGACTAAATAGTTTGTGATTCAATATTTTGGCAAGGAAAAGAAATGAGGAAGAATTTATTTCCTTGAGGTTTTGCTGAAAATTATAAATTGCTAAAGATATTCAAGGCTTTGCATTCTAGATTTGGACTCCTGTAACATTGTTCAATCACCACCGAGGCATTGAATTATACCAGTGAAAAAATGAATATTTTTTTTGGGACAACTGGATAGGCTATCCTTGAACTAGGAATGATTGTTTAAATTGATTCCTCAAAGTCTTTTTTTTTTTTTTTTTTTCCTTCCAATTAAGGCCTAATTGAACCGTGTCAAGCAACTCACTCCAATTATGACTTAATTAATGTTTCTTAAAACTTCCAAATGCTTAATTATGAGAAATAGATGTTGAATACTTCAGTTAGAAATTGTTAAAATTCAAGGACATGCATGTTATTATCTCTTTTTTTCCCCTTTTTTAATTGTTTATGACTCATTTGTAATCAGGTTAGAATTTTTATTTTTTTTTGATATGAAAGCTAAATCTTCAATTGTTTGGAAGTGCGTCCCCTTTGGAGTCCATTTGTTGTAGGTGCATTTTTTTAAAAAATAATATTCATCATGTGCTATTGGTTGTCTGATCATTTTATTTTGCAGTTTATTGGGAATGTTCATGGAGATGAACCTGTAGGTCGTGAGCTTCTAGTACTTCTTGCTAATTGGATATGTGATAACTATCCGAAGGATCCCTTGGTATTTTCCTATTCGTCTCATTTGACATGAAGACATTTATTTTGTCATGCTGTCAATTACTCACGTGCCTTCACCACATTTATTTGTTTTACATCTCTAATTAGCATCAGTTTGGTTTTTTGATAGTCACTTTTGGTCATATTTTTCTCAATTTTTGATATTTGATTACCAAATAATGCTTTTTCTGGATACTTGAAATTTTATCGTTGGACTAGAACTATTATAATTGCTTCATGCATTTTCCATTCCCTTTTAAACTTATGTCTCTGTGGCAGATTTTTTTTTTCTTCTTGAATAATTCGTTTATCTTGTGCCAAATGAATCCAACTTTGTTACCATTACAAGAGCTTGGTTATGAATTGCAACATATATTTCTCCATTTATCTGTCAATTGGTGTTTACATTACTCAAATTTTTGTTGCGTATCCCCTTTTTCTGCTACAGAAGATGAAGATTTTTTTTTCCTCTTTTAGTTTGATATCCTTGTTTCTCAAAAATCTTATTTGCAACATCATATTTTTACCCAATTCTTCTAATGCATAAAACCATTTGATGCAGATTTTTCATGTTTGGCCTTTATCTAACCACGAATTAGTAATTTCTAAATCTGAATTTTTAAACTACAATGAGGGCAATGCTTGAAATCTTCATTTGTAATTTTACAGGCCAGATTGATAGTGGAAAATGTTCACCTTCATATTCTTCCAACAATGAATCCTGATGGATTTTTATTGAGACGGCGTGGTAATGCAAATAATATTGATCTAAATCGAGATTTTCCAGACCAGGTATCTCTTTGTTTTGTTAGTTCTTTAAATTTTTTTACTTGTCAATGAATCCGAATTGAACCTTAAATCTCAAGTAAATGGACTATTTTATGATGAGGAATCAAATTCAACATTTAGGATCCATTAGAGCTTTCATTATGTTATTCTTTATACAAGTTACAAAATATAATTACATCATATTGTAGTTCTTGAATCATGCCAGAAGAATTCTGAGTTTGGGGTTTATAATTATGTCAGTAGTGAAGCACGAGCCATTTTATTATATTTGAATGAAAGTTCTTTGCTTGTATTTTTGTTGTACTTGAAAAATTTGTGTGAAATTGACTAAAATTTATAATTTTAATAGGATATAGAAGTGTTAGGGGTGTAACATTTTGTCTTTAGGCAAAGATTGAAAAGTATAATTGGTATAAAGATCCATAGATATGACTTAAAACCTCTTAGAAATTTTCTTATATATTCAAAGTATATAGAGCTTGGATTTAAGTTGTCTAGTGAAGACTGAGATTATAAATCTACTTTTCATGCAATGGAATGTTCCAGGAATTTCTTTGCTTGATCCACTTAATAAATTTGTGGAAAGATTTCATTTCTAGGCTTGATTGATGTGCTATTTTTCCTTTCTTGAAGTCTGATGATAAATCGCTATTGACCAACAAAAAATTGCCAGTTCTTTCCTATGAATGAAGACATAAATTCACGTCAACCTGAAACAAGAGCAATAATGAATTGGTTGAGAGAGATACATTTTACGGCATCCGCTAGTTTACATGGGGTAAAATTTCATCTCCTTCTCTCATGCTATCCACATAAAAATCATACACATGCAGTAGTCATCTGATATCAAATGATCGGTTTTCTTTTCGTCACATGTTAATTTCTTAGCTCCTATTAATTCAGTGTTAAAAGTCATTTAATAGATACTCATGTCTTTTTGTTTCCAAAGGTGTGTACTCTTGACATGCTCAGCTTCTCATTATCTTTTTCTTTTTGGAATGGCTTTGTTTTTTAGACAATTTAGAATGAACCTTTTATTTTGTTTCCAAAGTGGGGTTTCCTCGAATTGGAACATTTCTCAAAATTTGGAACTTATAGGGGTTGATAGGATGGGCTTTTTTTTATGTTATAGGGCTGTATTGTATTATATTATTGTTATTGGTGCATTTGGCTGAGAAAGGGGTACCAACTTTAGGGATCTAGTTTTGTCTATGCAATTTTCATGGAATTTTTCCCCTGTTTGTTATGGGTTTTGAAAATGAGGTATTCAAATGACTTACATCCAACTAGATTGGAGAGCTCTCTGTTGTGTGGACCTTTTTTTTTTCTTTTTCCTTCTTCCTAAAATTTTTTACAGGAGCATATCTTGTCTTTCTATTTAGATCAACTTCTTCTACTTCTCTATCAGGAAATTGAAATTCTTCTTTTATTAAAAAAGAATAAATTAATGATGTCCTAGAATAGAAGAAGGGAGTCTTTTATGTGAAATAACAAGAAATCTTTTAATTTCTGAGCAAGGTATCCCTCGAGCGGGCCATCAAAATGTTGAATATAACATGATCAAATTCCATTTTGCTTGACTAAAATAAAAAAAAAAAAATTTGTGTTTTACGACTTTCATCTGGTTGCTCATATATATGTTTCTGCCTTTCTGGTGTGATGCACTAAGCTTATATCAACTGCTTCAGAAGATATGCTTTTGATTGGTTCGCTGGGCTTTATATGTTCTAATAGCCAGTTCGTAAATGTAGGGATGTAGATTTCATCTTTCATAATGGATACTTCTTAATCATGCATATTTCTGTCCACAGGGTGCGCTTGTTGCAAATTATCCTTGGGATGGCACAGAGGATAAGCGGTAAATGTCTGCATTCATGATGTCTTCAAATCCATTGAAAAGAAATTTCATCACAAAGGAAAAAGAAGGATATTTCTCTGGGTCCTTTTGCTATTTCTTATACTTTTATGTAGTGATAGTTATACTCTCTCTTTGGGTAATATTATTAGACTTCCATCACTAGGAACTTGGTCAATTTCCCTTCAACTTACTTTCATATTTGCTCTAGATTTCTTTTCACTTGGACATTGAACAGTCGTCTATTGCACGACATGTTAGTCCACATTCTGTATTTATGACGGCAGTAGAGAAGAAGAAGATGATGAACAACAAAGAGAAAAACAGAGTGTTCTTAATTTAGAACTGAAGTTCTACTACAATTTCAAGTTTCATGCATATCATATATATATATATATTTGGTTACATCAGCACTTAAGGCAACTAATACATATTCTAGAACAACAATTACAGCTACATATTCAAAATAAAGTAAGATTTGCTAATATAACCTAGATTACATTAGTAAAAGATAAATTAATATGTTTCTAGAATTAACCACAAAAACCTGGAAGTTCTATGAGAAAAAATCTCACTTTCCAACAATCTCCTCCTTGAGATTTTTCTCAAGAACTCCAAGCTTAGCTCTCAAAAACTCGAATCTTGTAGTAGGAAGGGCCTTTGTTAGAATATCAGCTACTTGCTCTTCTGACTTGCAATTCAGCAGCTTCACTTCTCCATTCTTTTAGCCTCTCTTATAGCATGAGACTTCACATTAATGTGTTTAGTCCTGTTATGTTGAACATGATTTTGAGCAATACTTGTGGCCGACTTATTATCACAATAAATATAGTAGGATCATTTAATTTTTGTCCCAAGTCATTCAATAATTTTCTAAGCCAAATTGTTTGATTTGGAGCAATTGCATAAGAGATATACTCAGCTTCAACTGTTGACTGAGCAACCACTTCTTGTTTTCTTAAATTCCAATAGAAGGTTCCTGAACAAAAAGAAATACATAACCAGCAGTGCTTTTTCATAGCATCCACACAACCAGTCCAATCACTAGCAACATATCCTTATAATTTGCCTTCTTCATTGCTGGAATACCATACATCGAAATTGATGGTACCTTTCAAGTAACTTGAAACTTGTTTTGCAGCTAAAATGCACTTGAGATGGAGCTTGCATGAATCTAGAAAGCAAATTTACAGTAAACATTAAATCAAGTCTAGTTGGAGTTAAATAATGAATACTGCCAACTAGACTTCCATAAGGTGATGCATCAGTTAGCTCTTACCATCATTTTTGGATAATTTTTCATTTATAACTAGTGGAGTGGTTAGACTTACAGACTTGCATATTGATTTCTTCAAGATATCCATGTCATACTTTCTTTGTGAAATAAAGATGCCTTTCTCTGATTGCTCCACCTCCATTCCCGAAAAATAATTCATCTTCCCCAATTCTGGCATCTCAAATTCTTTTTCCATCTTCAAGTTGAAGTCTTTTATCAACTCATCGTTTCCAGTTACCAACAATTCTTCTGCATAGAGAGTAACCAACAATACGTTAACTAGGACTTCTCCTGAATTCTTGACTTAAGAGATAAGAATCAATTTGCTGTACCAAGTTCTTGGAGCCTGTATTAAGCTGTGGAGAGCTTTGTGCAGCTTATATATTTTATCTGCACATCCAGGAATTTTGAAGCTTTAGGTTGAGTGACATATATTTCTTCTTGCAATGTACCATTTAGAAAGGCAAAAGTTATATGCAAATGATAGATAAACCATTTCTTTTGAGCTGCTAATGTAATTGGCATTCTAAGTATATCGCTTAGCCTCATCTTCATGGTATTTAATTTGAGCTAAAGTTGGATTAGCTCTTACAGGGAGTAAGTTATCTATCAGTTTCAACAATTTCCCAAAGATTGTGTGCCTTGAGAAAAGCTTTCATTTTGATGGAGCAAATATCATAATTTTCTCTCGTAAATATAGGAGGATTAGACAATGATGAAGAAGACATTTTGTAGACAGAAAATAAGGAGAGAATTCTTCACAAATTACTCAACAAGTAAAGAGATTTTATTCACAGCCCCTTTAGAACAACAAAAGCTCTAATGCCACTTGATGGCAGTAGAGAAGAAAAAGAAGATGAACAGCTAAGAGAAAAACAGAGTGTTCTTAGTTTAGAAATGAAGTTCTATTACAATGTCATGTTTCATACATATCACATATATATATTTGATTACATCAGCACCTATGGCAATTAATACATATTCTAGAACAACAATTACAGATATTCAAAATAAAGTAAGCTTTGCTGATATAATCTAGATTACATAAGCAAAAGATAAATTAATATAATTCTAGAATTAACCACAAAAATCTGGAAGTTCTATGAGAAATAAAAACTCACTTTCCAACAATTTATAACATTATGTCATTACCATGATTGCCTTTCAAGCAATTCTTTCCTTTTGATGGTATTCTTGTGGCTGTGTTTCAGGCTTAGTTATACTTAATGTGGTTTAAAAGTTGGTCTTTGCATGATTTCTACTATGTTATTGGCTCCCTGATGTTCTTCATACATTAAAAGAACTTGTGGCTTCCTGATGTTATCACTTCTAAGGTTTAGCTGCAATAATATCAGATAATTTATTAATGTCTTTTCTTGGATGCTTTTAAATTATTTTCTGAATTATCTTAGAATAATTTTTATTTGTCTTGCTGATGGCTTTCTTTTCGTTTCTTATTTATTTATTCTTTTGCTTTCTTTCTTTTATGCACTTAGCTTCTCTGACGTTGTGAAATAATTTTCAGGAAAACTTACTATGCATGTCCTGATGATGATACATTTCGGTTCATGGCAAAAATATATAGCCATTTCCACCATAACATGTCTCTAAGCACAGAATTTCCTGGAGGAATTACAAATGGAGCAAATTGGTATGGCATTTGGGAATTATTTATTATTCACATTATGATTTGATAAGTGTATTATTGTGAAGCTTGTTTAATGCTGCAATATTTATACTCGTTTAATGATATTTTTTTTTAATATTTCCTCTATTTTTCACTTAGCTTTTATCTAAAGCAAAGCTAACTGTAGGTATCCGATTTATGGTGGAATGCAAGACTGGAACTATATACACGCTGGCTGCTTTGAATTGACCTTGGAGATTAGTGATGACAAATGGCCTAATGCAGATGAGGTTTGATTTCTGGCTAAGCTGCATTTTTTTTCCTCTAAATTATTATTGCATTCTCCCACGACTCTTCTTCCCCACTTTGTTCCGTTCTATCTTCTAAATGGCTAGTCAATTGATTTCTCACTGCTTTTTTGTGCAGCTTCCTATACTTTGGGAGTACAACAAAATGAGTTTATTGAACCTCGTAGCTAGCCTTGTGAAGGTAAGTGATATTATTTGATTTATTTTTGTCTTCATATTTTTACTTTTGAGGCTTCTAGAGGGGTTCCTTCAGAAGATCATTTAGCATGATTTAGAACCCTCGTACTAATGAACATTCTACATTGGTTCCGTATATCGAGACATGCACATCTTGGGAGGAAACTCTATCCTTGTAATCATGCTACTCTTGTTTTTGGTTTTTGTAATAGATAATTTATGGGGCACACGAAGGTTGATAGTAATGACTTTCTAATATATGGCATGTATTCACGATATTTATTTTTATGTAGTCGCAAGATCATTTATCTATACTATTTGATTCTTAAAAGACAGGAGTACATGGAAGGATATTTTCATCTGATAGAGGGAGGCCACTACCAGGCTCTATCACAATCAAGGGAATAAATTACACGGTATGTTCATAACCATGTATGGATTCTTATTATTTTTTTTTTTTTCATTTGTTCCAAAGACCCCTATGTGCCCTTGTAAGTGTGATACTTTACGAGTGTAGATACTAAACAGGAAAGAGGTAGACCTAGACTCACATGAAGGAAACATGTCGTGGAAGATCTAGCTATGAATAGAACTGAATGGAGACAAAAGATCCATATATCCGACCTAACAAGTTCAGTGATGTGGAACCCCTAGAACTGTGTTGGCACCCCAAAATCAGATTTGATACACAAATTATATGTCCCAGATTAGGAACCCCAAATTCCAAATTAGGAATTTCTTTTTGGATGAAATAACAAATCCTGACCCAATATTTAACTAGATGTATAAAAGATTGAATGCATAAAGTTTAATGGAGACAAAAGATTCATATATCTGACCCTAACAAGTTCAGTGATGTGGAACCCCAGAATTGTGTTGATGCCCCAGAATCAGATTTGATACATAAATCTAAGTCCCAGATTATAAAGGTGAGTAAACAGATCAAACCGAAGTTTTTGTCAACAGATCAAACCGAACCAAATTTCCCTTCTGAACTGAATTGAACCGAACCAGTTGGTCTGGTCAATTTGATCGGTTTTGCCATTTCGGTTAAGTGAATTGTTGTATAGCTTGAATGAAAAATCATTTTGGTTCTCTACATCACTACCTTTGTTACATCACTACCTTTGTTAGACATGATAATAAACGAACAAGAATTGAAAGAAACAGAATCAAGCAAAAACAAGAAATGTAGCAGCAACAATTTTCTACTTCAACAAAAGAACAAGAACAATATGATTTAACATGAAAACTATTTGTGCAAACACAAAATGAAAAGAAACATAAGAAAACAGAATCAAACTGAAGCAAACAAAAACAAACGGAAACAAATGGAAGCCAGGGAACGCACACAACAACAAATAGAAGGAAACGGAAACAAATGAAAGCAAAATGAACATAGATAAACCTGATTTTAGTGAATGCTCTGATACCTGATGTCGAAACTTAAGAATTGTGTCTTGACACTCCAAACTCAGATTTGATACATAGACCCTAAGTCTCAAATTAGGAACCCTAAATCCCATATTTGGAATTTCTTAGATGGAATAACGTTTTCTAACCCAATACTTAACCACAACTATGAACCAAAGATATCAAGGTGTAAGATTAAATGCCACAAAGTTTAATTACTATCATAAGTTCGAAAGGAAGTTTAAAGAAGAACCAAAGAGAATTCACCTATCTTGAATTCAATTACATAAAACGCATAAATTGTTATCTCCATGCCTTATAATACTAGAAACTAAGTATTTATAAGTTAAGAAACCCTAAAAATTAAATACAACACAAAACTATGTATCATCCACATGTTTGGATCATGTTGACTAGCCATGGGGCTTCCTTCAAACCCATATCTTCACTTGGGAACTTGTAGATCTTAATGATCAACATGTGCTTGCCGTTTTCCATCACCATGTGCTTGTTTTAACAAAGCAAATGGTTTTAAAAATTTTCAAAAATTGTACTAAAATTATTATTTTTTATTTCAGAATCCTTTGTTACTAATTTTATGCTATGATTATATTTTGCTATTATTCAACAGAGTAGAAATGGAAACAAAGGCTTGACATAACTGATCAGTTTGAGATTAAAGTTTAGTTGTTATTGTTGTCCCAAAGTTTCTTAGAAGATTTAGCAACAATAGTTGGCTCAACTATAATAATTAAAGGCGCAAGGTGCACTGAGGCGCAAAGCCTCTAGGCCTAGGCGCTCGGTTGAGTGAGGTGGGGTGCAAAAATAAAAAATATAATAACTTCAAACAATTGGAGAAAGATTCTCATTAATAATATAAAACATATAATGATATAATAATATAATACATTTAAATTTGGATTTGATCGTAAAAATAGTATGTCTAGGATTTAATTGTGATTCTTGAATCTGTTTTAAATATGGTTGTAACTACATTAGCACGTACGGCACATTATGTGTAAAAGTAAAACATGCAATAGAGCTATAAAACGTGGAGTATAGGATGTACAAATATTATTGAAAAGTAAATAAAAAGTTATCTAGCCTCTTCTCTTTCTTCTTGATTTTCTCTATCTTTGATAATTCTCTTCCTTCTCTACTATTTCTTTTATCTAATTTTCTACCCTTTTCTCAGTATCCAAAAACACTCAATAGGGTTTCTATGACTGAAATCCTAACAAAATCAGAAAAAAATGGCAGCATAACCTCTTATATTTTAAGATATTGAATTAGAGAAGGAAGTAGACGCAAGAGAGGTTGCAAAGGAGAGGTACATGCCTGGGTTTTGATAGTTGAAAGAGAGAAGCTGTTGATTTTTCTTCTTTTCTTCTTCCTCTATTATTGTTATTGTTATTGTTATTGTTAAAGAGTGGAAGCGGCTAAATCATATAATCATAAATGGAAAACACTAGCTGATTGTGCAGGGAAGAAAACTTAAAAGGCGCGCCTTTTCTGTGCCTTTTGCCTGAACAAAGGCGCATGCCTAAGCAAAAAGGCTCTCACCTCATGAATGTCACCCACCTGTCAATGTTTAAGGCTCCAGCCTTTGTGCCCTAAGTAAGGCGCGCCTGAGAGGTGCACCTTTAATAACTATGGGCTCAACTGATTGGAGTGGAGAAAAAAGATTCATTTATATGACCCTAACTAAATTGAAACTAAAGCTTAGTGCCCTTTTTGAGTATTCGCTAGAATTTCTAACTAAAACATTAGGGTTATCTTTGGTGTGGAACAAGGAATGAAATAGAAAACGGAATAAGGAATGGAACAGGGAATAGAATACCTGCTCTTGTGTTTAATATGCAGCTGTGCACCGTGGAGTAGGAATTCAAATTCAATTCATATGTTTAGTTGATACAAAATAATGGAAGGACTAGAATGGAGCCTTGGCTAAAAGACCAAAATACCTATATCAATGAACATATTATGAATTAATTTATTCAATTAATTAATTATTTTATTAAAGAAGGCTTATTCTTTGTATTAATCATATGATTATCTTCAATATTTGCAAATAATGAGAAGGAAATTTATTTCTTAATCTATCATTTTTAATCCTAACAAATTTTCAAACAAATAACATATTCATGTGAGTGAAAATTTTTTGGCAAAATCAAAAGAGCAATTGAATTATTGTGATCCTCAATTCATGCTTTAGAAAAAAATAACACATTTTATGATTTTCCACCAAATATTAAATAAAACTACTATAGATAATCAAATATCAGAAGGAAACGGAGCTGAAATTTTTATGAAATGATCCTCGCTTGATATGGTGCAAATGCAACCTTTGTACAATTATTGGAGTTTTGATGTGATGTTTATATTGAAAAGTAGATTTTTTTTGAGCCAAAAAGTGAGAACCAAAGACAAATAAAATGGCAATATACATGAAGAAGGATGGAAAAGGAGAAGGGAATGGATCTGAAATGGTATATACCATAAGGGGAAAAATGATATTTTGTAAAAAAATTAAGCCCGGTAATTGGAATTCAGAGGGGGAGGCCAAGAATCCTATTAGATAATTTGTTCCAAAACTCATTACCAACTCCACAATTTAATTGCTACTGATCAAGGGAATTGGGAATAAAAATTCCATTCCTATTCTTATTCAGCCCACTAAACATGGGCTATGATCATGCTGCATGATCCATGCATATAAGTGAGTGTTCACTAGAATTTCTACTGTAAAACATTAGGATCATGAATATAGTTGAGGATTTTCACAATACAAGAAGTCTCGTGTTGTGATCGTAACCTTAACATTTCTATCTCTCTTTCTCTGTGAAGTTGGGATATGCATCTTTAACTGCTAGAGAAGGAGGCATAAATACTAATTTCAAATTCATGGTGTATGCTTTCTAACAAATATCGAACTAATTCAACTAGAAAAATGCAGGGCTTGATCAAAGGTTTGACAAATGCCCAACGCTAATTTAGGCTGGGCAGGATTTTTAATTCCTGGTTTGGCCGACTGGTAAAATATATATTTTTGGTCAGAGAAATGGTTCTGAACTTTTCCTTAAGTTTGCGTCTAGGCAAAATGTTTGGCTGGGCTGGCCTGCTAAATGAATGTCTCTACCAAAAATAATAGATTCTCTGTAGGCTAGTCTAGTTTTATTGCAATCATCTATTTATAGATCACAGGCTGGTAGTCCCAGCCCATTTTGGTATATCATTATATGTGATTTCTTGTGCTATTAATGTAGTCATCTGATTAGATCCATTGCTTAAGCAGTATAATATTGTAGCTTTGATGTCACAATATGTTGTTCCAATAAATCCATGCTGCAATTGACTGAATTAGTTGAGACATAAACTTACCAGGATTTGGGGCATCCTCTTAGAGTTAGTTGGATATGCATGAACTCTTCATTATTCTCTCTATATAATAGAATTTTTTGAAGCCATATTCTTATATCTTGATGCATACATACCATTGTTATGTAGTGAGTGTACTATGAATGCTGTACATTATTTTGAAACCCGCAAGCCAGTCCAGCAGGAAATGTTCCTGTCACATAGGGAAAGTTGTGCTTCGATGTAATGCTTTAATCCTAACACATTTCTTTGGATCTTTTCAATTGCAATTGACAGGTTAAAGCTGGCAGAGGCTTGGCTGATTACCATCGCTTGCTTACCCCCTCAAACAGTTATGAAGGTATCTGATATTGTGCACTAATCATCACTATGAAGTTTCTTTTCGTAGTTAAATTTCAGTTGATCCTGAAAAACAAGGAATATATTGAAAACCGCTTAAAAGGATTTTTGAAGTTTTCAAATAGAATGATAACTCTAGTATATTTCTGATAAAATGAGTACGTCATATGAAAATATTAAAATATATGGGTAAAAATATTAAATCATTGAAATATATGCCATAGCTGATAGTCTCCAAGCTTATTATTCACGAATTGTGCTTTCTGTTTCTGGATTAATCCTGATATCCATCTGAAAAATGTCCTAGTTGTGGCCTCTATGCCTGGGTACAAGTCAAAGTCCACATGCATATCGTTAGGGGAGGCAGCCATGACTCTGGACTTCATTCTCGATCCAGAAGTCGCAACCAAGGAGAATCTATTGAGTATATATGAATGCAGCTGTGATGGCAAAGGGGGGCTTGGAACCTTTTGGGGTTTTCATTTGGAATTCTATACTATTTTGACTATCATCTTAGTCTTCCTCTGCTTGCTGTTAATGAGGAGAATGAAAATCAACTTTTTAAACCACAGACAGTTACCTAAAAGGTTAAATCAGGTATGAGCCACTCACTTTAAAGTATACAAACCTAATTGTTGTATATTTCCTATTAAAAGGATCCATCTTTTTGTCATTTATTCATCTGTTGTAAGGATACTGCTAATTTGCTTTGGCAAAAATATTATCATGCTGGACATGCCAGCGAAACTGCAGTCAACATTGGCTAATTTTTGCAGCTGATGTGATTCTATGAAAAAAGATTCAGGTTGTGAGATAGCTAAATATACACTAATGTGCTTTTTCGTTTTTGTCCTTGTGAAATCAATTAAAACTGGAATCATGTTGGTGGTTAAATATCCCTTTGTAATAGAACAGAAAGGTTCATATTGCTTGCATTTGTTCAATCTGCTTCATCCATATAAAATTTTGCAGATCTCCACCAATAGAAAGTATATAGCTAGTCAATTGTACATGATTTCTTCAAATGGAAAATATACATAAAAGTGGTAGTACTAGAAATATTTTTCTGTAAGATCATTTATTTAATATGGTTTGTTCAGTGTGGTCAATTGAATATAAAATTTTTTTGCATAAATAAAGTGCTTTTTAAATTTTTTCACTAATCCAAAGTTACATGTATGTTTTTCCAACTTGTGCGGTGAGCTCACTTTCAAAGCTATAGGGCCGTCTCTATAAGGTTTTTTTTTAATAAAATGTTATTGTTTTGTATTTTTTTTTCTGTGGTTAGAAATATTTTCATTTGAATAAAAATGCTGTTTGTAATTGGTTTGATGCATGGGTGGTATAGATAAGTCTTTCTTATTTGTAGGAAGGGCAGGTCAATTAATACATGACCTCTTAAATTGAAACATGTACACGAGTAAGCATAGATCAATAAGGCATGACTGTAATGCTAATAATGCTATTTGCGCATAGAGCAGAGAGCAAGTTAATAGTTACATCACCTCTTCAATTGAAGTATTATACACAAGCAAATACAGGTGAATAAGACATGACCTTGTAAAATACAATTCCACTAATATTCTAATACTATTTGTGTGCTGACTTCTTAAAATGAAGTATGTATACGAGAAAACATATGTCAACCAGACAACCTTATATGTCAATAGTCAATGGATAATGTAACCTCTTAAAGTGAAGCATATACGCAAGGAAAGACAAGTTAACGAGACATGACCCTACAAGTACAAAAGTCATAAATGTTAATCATGAACTGCATATATTTGCTCCTGAAGTTTATTCGATTTTTCTTGTGTTACTCTCAAATTTACAGTGGATTTATTATGATTATATTTTTTTACATTTTATTAATAATTATACCCTTCGCCAATATAAAATGTAAAAGTGCAGGATCATGATTGAACTCTTACAAAGATATTTCATTTGGATGAGAGACATAGGTGTTACTGATGTGAAAGTTTAAGGTTATAATAGGCTTCTCGCAAACTTGAGGGTGTCACAAGGTAAATCGTGTAAACTTCGAGGGTAAATTTATGGGTTAAGTCAAGTGTTAACACATGGTGTCTTAAAATGAAGCATATATGCAAGCAAATACAGGTCAATAAGACAATGACCTTATAAATAAACACAATGTCACCAATGCTATTTTCTTAACAAAGCAGGTCCAAAATAAGCAAATATGGATGAATAATCTAAATGCAATGAAGATCACATTCCTCACATACTTTTAGAACCATCTTCTTTCCTAGAGACTAATTGGTTTAACTTCTGAATCAATAAATCAAAATCATCTTGTCTTCTAAGGAGACTGAGACGTACATATCGATCTCCGGCAGAGAATCGATTTCCTTCACGACCATCAATTTTGCCTGCTCGAAGCACTGCATGACAGTCTTTATCTTCCTCTCTCTCACACTTCAACCATGCATATGCTGAAATGAACTTTATATGATCAGGGCGAGATGGCTTTGAATTTTCATGCAACTTGAATAATCAAAAGTTTCTATAAGAAAAACCGAACTCAATAAAATTAAATTTGGTTCAATTATTCTCTTTTTTAATCAAAATCGAACCGAATCAAAATAATTAATTTTTACTAAAAAACCGAATCAAAAGGAAACACACTGATTTAGTGCAGTTCGAACCGAATTTGAAATACTCAAATTACTAGAAATTTATCAAAAATATTCATAACTGTTAATGTTTGCATTTTTTTTAACCAAGGGTTACCTGGTGAAGGATCTCTGACTTTCTGGAAAAAGTTGCAGTAATTGGGTGCTATTTTTTGGAGAGAGAAACGTTCCGACATTGAAATTACACTGCTCAATCTCTCCCAACGTTTCATCATCGTTGCATATCCAAATTCATATATATCATTTCGTTGTTGAAGGACTACTTTCAAGAGCTTCAAAGCTCTTAATTGACTGTCCCGACAAACTCCTATGGTGTTTAGTTGTGAGTACCTAATCATTCTTTGGTAGATGGCCTCGTCTTTTATCACTGCCCACCTGTCCAATAGTATCCAAGCTATTGAGAAAAAAACATTTTATTTTGAAAATTTTTAATGGAAGGACCTTATGAATTATAAGATCTTTCCATTACATAATACAGGGACCTAAATAATATAATTTTGAAAATTAAAATCATTACTAGTTAATTTGGCCAATTCCTAGAGACTACATAATAATTATCCATTTAAAGATTATGAGAAAAATTTATGTTCTTACCCAAATCTAGAGCCAGCATGACCAGTGAACTTAGACATAGAAAACAACATAATATCTCCATCTGCTGGAGTAGGAATTGGTGTGAAATGAGGCCAATAATATGCATGATCATATATTGTTTTGACATTTTCGCCTTCAAGAACTGCCTGGTTCAGCTTCCCATCAGGATTGTTTGGTGATGTTACAAATTCAATCATATCTGTATAAACATCTGAATTGTTTTTCCATGAGGATGTATCCCCTTCAAACTTGAAATCCATTGATTGGAAAAGGTTCGTCTGTTCTTCATAAACCTGTAAGGGTTAATTTCTTGGGAATTAGCTAGACTGTTTTGTATGAGGATATGCCGTTTTTGTGAATAAGTTCCTTTCTGTTTTCCTACTTGTCTCCCTAATATCTCTTTCTTCCCCTGCTTTTCTTATTTTTCCTTCCCTTTTCCCTCTGTTTTCTTAACTGCCAAACAAGTGGTAGGCCAGGTCCTAATAGGATTTTAGAGCTAATCCCGCTTCGATTTTATAAAATCACTTAACTAATATTTTTATTTTAATAATGTTTCTATTACTAAAGCTTAATTTATGGACATTTATGTATATGTACTATGAAGACAATTTGTATTTAATCATGCATATAAAGTGTAGTTAAATTATTCGACTTGATTTCGCTCATTGTTTCTAAATTTATTATTAACTCACATAAATGGTAATAATAACAATAATTACTAGACCTTAATCTCAAATTAATTGAGATCAACTGTATAAATTATTTATTTCTATTTTACTCTATTCATAACTAATTCCACGTAATACATGCAAACATGCTTAAAATTTAAATTGTAAAATAAAACATACTAATGGTCATTTTGTATAATAACAAAAATTCTAATATTAATATTTATAAATTTTAGTGATGAAAATGGCAAGGATAACATGTTTAAAATGAGTTATTTTAATGTCATTTGTTATTCTACCATCTTTCAGTTGATGACATTTTTGAAATTTGAAACTCACTATAATTTCAGTAACTACATATGAAATTAAGTAAATATAAAAGTCTTTAGATTATATCTATAGTCCACTCATGGACTAAAGAGATAGAAATGGAGGTTTTATAAATATTATTCTAATTTTATTTTTTTTTTTTCAAGCATGAATGATCAGAAATATTCTCGTGTCAATAAAAACTTATTTTTGTTAGCTTGATTTACGAGTGGCCATAGATTTGGTGTAGTCAATTTCAAATTATCATGACTTAGGAACTTAAAATAACGTAATATAGATATAAGAAAATTCAAGAAACGAATAAAAAGAAGCAGCAAGTAGTACCAACCGGGTAAAAGGGGATTGACGCGACAACCCTAGCCGGAGATGAGGCATTACGAGGGGACAAAGCTCGAACAGCTGCGTTAAGGAGTTGGGTTGACCCAACACCAAACGCGATGTATCTTCCTTCAGTAATTGCATTTCCTACAATGGCATGTACCTTGCGAATGTGGCTCTCAAGTTCTTGTGATATATAAGACCCATCACTGTACATATAGCTCATTCTATGCCATCCTGCTACTAAAAATGCACTACTGCCTGCATGCTTCACCCAAAACGGCTCCAAGAATAATGGATCCCCGCTGTAACAAAAATAAGCAGTAGGTAAAAGATGGTGAGTCGGTTTGACATTGAAGTTGAAACTGTTTTTTCTGAAAAGAAAAATGATGCTTGCTTTGTTTTGAAGTTTTATGATTAACGTGTAAAAATTTTGCAGTTATCTATAATCAATATTTTAATTGGGTTTTTTTTTTTTTTTTTTTTTTTTTTGGGTTTTTTTTTTTTTTTTGAAATTAATATTTTAATTGGTTTTAATAATTTAAAGCAGTAGCCAAAATTGGGTTTTTTTTTTTTTTTTTTTTTGAAATTAATATTTTAATTGGTTTTAAAATTTAAAGCAGTAGCTCAAATAATAATACGATATAAATTCAGTCTTGATGTTACATGTAGCTGCTTCCCCTAGGGAAGCATGTTTTTTAGACCTTCCTCGGGATATTGGTAATTGGCTCATGAACTCAGTCTAGGCATGTCATTATTTAGTTATCATACCTATTCTAAGATTTCAGAAGGCCTAATAAACAACCTCATCCTAAATTTTAGGACTTGTTGCAATTGAATTGTACTTTTTAATTTTTTTTTTTCTAAATATGCCTTAAAATGAAGCATAGAAATTAATTATACCTCGTGATTGAAATTAAAACATTAATTAAACAAGTCATTCAGAACACTTATTGAAGAGTGCATAAATACCATGAACTTACATGTTGCAATTAATTCATTTTATGATAATAGAATGCAATTGCAAAGTTGAGAGCACTATTACCTATTTGATGTATTACGTTGAAAAATCAAATTAAATTTGAACATGTTTATAATTTTCTAAAAGATTTTGGAAAACCATAGTTCATGAACAGTGCTAGTCTTGTGGTCTCAATCATATAGTCAGAAAAGTTATCTTCTATTAATCTATTGTTCTTATAGTTTCTTAAACTTATGAAAATTAGTGCATTTACACATTTTAAGAATAACTATATCTCTTATAAAAAATAAATAATTTGGAGGATGAATCGTGAATTTGAACTTTTATATTTTATTTTAGTAAAAATCACAGTTATCGCTGAAAACATAAAAATATAAAATTAGAGAATAAAAATAAAAATAAAAATAACATCGCAATCATGCGATCCCAAAAACAATAAACGCCCAGCAGAAACAGGAACACATCCACATCAACAATTCCCATCACCTATAATTTAGATGTTTGGTGAGATCCAACTTTTCAGAAAAGCAG
Source organism: Jatropha curcas (assembly GCF_014843425.1). Next base: position 406,627 of record NW_023591768.1, read on the forward strand.
AAAACTGAGATATAATTTAGATGACCAAAATGGAAGACAGTTCATTTTATAACGTTGGTAGGGAAAAATTAACCATACTTAATCACCAGTAGGACTATCATCAGGTTAGCTAGTTAAAGGTATATTAGAACTTGAGCTGGATTCAAGTTTGAAAACCGGAGCTTGAGCTTAAGCTCGACTTGTTTACAGTTTATAATTTAAAAAAAAAAATTGTCAAACTTATTTTTATTTGGTAGGAGGATAATTTTGCTAACGAAATTAAACTTTCAATATGGAATTTTCTAAACCTTATCAGAATTTTCAAACTATATACTAATTAATTTGGTAAGTAAATAAGAGAGAGAAGTACCTGTTAGCATTTACAGTACAATTGGGGAAGAGTTGAGAGCAGTCAGGACCACCATAGCAATCACTGCACTCACAAATAGGTTCTTGTTTTCCATCAAGAATTAGGCCATCTAAGTATGCTCTTCCATGGCCTGAGCAAGAAATGGCAGCCACTGCCTCAGCTTCTGTTGCTGCTCTTTTGGTCCAAGTGAGATCGCCCTCACCCACATACCTTTTGGAAATAAGTAAGACATTAATAATTATGGATGTCAAAAACAACACTGAAAATCCATAACTTTTTGAGTTTTGTATCTGAAACATATCTGACAAAATTCTCTTCTTCGAAAGCTTTTCTTGTCATAAAGAAGAGAGATCGATATTTAATTAATATGGAGAAAACATGAAACACATGTATTCTTGGCCATATGTAGATATGCTGATTCTCTTGTTGATTTTTCTACTTTCAGACGATGGATCAAGCATACTGCTTTCTTGGCCACATTCTCTTGATGAGGTGGTGCTTTCAAAGGGAAAAAGATACCAACTAGATGCAAATTGCTGATAATGCACATTTTCTAATTATTCAATGTTTGAATAAAATAAACTACGTACATGAATTTTTCCAAAGGAGAAATATCTCTTCTTACCAAATTTTCTTCCACATCTGTCTCAAGTAGTTAGGTAACTACGTACATGAATTTGGATCGGTAAATATCTGTCACGCTATGTTTGAAAAAGAAAGAAAAGAAAACAAGAGAGGAAGAAAAATATTAAAGGATATATATATATATTATATAATATATAATATATATATATAATATAATATATATTTTATATATATATATTAATTTTCTCAGAATTTAAATTAGTTTTATTTTCATCATCCCGAGTAAACCTCTCTAAATTAATTTTCTCAGATTTAATTAGTTTATTTTCATCATCCCGAGTAAACCTCTCTAATAAGGAGTTCAAAATAAAAACCTTACGATACAGTCAAATTTTAAATAATTATATTTATTAAAAATTAAAAATTTAAAGATTTTAAGGCTTTTATTAATATAGAGAAAGTGAACATTCTATATGAATACAGAATTGTTCACTAACTTTCACATGGCAACTTTCTTTTTAATCGCATTGCTTCTTATATATTTATCTTTTAATTGTAAATTAATTAATTTATCATTTTTTAAAAATCATTCAATTAGTAATGCTAATCTAATATGTAATTAGTTTGGCTTACAATAGAATAAGACACTTTTTTTTAATTAATTTATTAGAGTTATACATAAAAGAATTTTTTAGACGGACCTTTTTATATTAGACTTATAGTTGCATTCTATTTATAAAAAGTTAAATTTTTACTTTTAGCAAAAGGTATTATTTTTGTCAAAATAAAAATAAAAGAAAGATTTTATTTTTTATTTTTTGTACAAATTATATGGAAAGGTTTATTTATAAAATGAGCAACTAGTTGTTATTAGAATCTAATGGCTAATTGGTACCGAAACAAATTAGAATTTTTTTTTGAGAGAACAAATTAGATATTTATATGAAAAGTAAATAGCTTATTTTTTGATAATCTATTAAATAAGTGACTAGTAATTTATTTAGCTTTAAATCTAACTGTTTACATTTAGATACTTTAAATTTAATGGTAAAAATAAAAATTATGTATCAATGAAGAAATTTTAAACTCTCTGCTAAAAGTCTTATCCAAATTTTGAATATTAAGAACCACTCCTAACTCCTCTATCCCGTTACAATTGTCCTATTTTTTTTTTTTTTCACTTTAATTGTTATTTTAGAATATTAGGGAAGCATTCTTTGTATGTTTTTCAACTTTACTTCCGTCATTTTTATCTCCACTAAATATGTATTATTCTCCCCGCCTCAAAATATTTATACTTTTAACTTTCACACAAAGTCTAAAAAATAAAATAATTATAGTATCCCATCATATAAAATATTCTTACTTTTTTAAAATTGTCCTCTTTTAAAATAAATAATTATTCTTATAATTTAAAACCAATTATAATGAGAGACGTAAAAGGAAAAGTATATATCTCTTAAATCAATTAAATAAACATTTTGGGATATCTAAAAATAAAAACATGAACAAATATTTTGGGACAAAGGAATAATTATTTAGAGGATTGATAAAAGGATAGTTTAGTCAATTACAACTACCTTTTACTAAAGTTTAGATTGTTCAATAATTTACTTAATCCTTGTGCAGTAACTTTAATTGATACTGTAATGAGACGGAGGAAGAGCGTGTGTCTTCACTCACAAGGTTGACCGCGAGGGACTCAGTACAATGTGTTAAAAACAACACTGCTTAGATTTAATACTTCTCATCTTTTTAGATTTTCAGATGTTCATCTTCTTTTCCTGTTAAACTTGAATTTGATATTCAAACAGCAATCAATATGCAATATTCAAATGATAGCCTGTCATGTTCCAACGAAAGATAAATTTAAATAAATTTAGCTTTAAGTGTTGGTCTTAACAAAGGCTAACTTCTAGAATTAAATAGACTTTGAAAATTCTTGAGGAGAAGTCTTAACAAACGCTAACTTCCAAAATTAAATAGACTTCTTTGAAAATTCTTAAAGAAAAGTCTTAACAAATGGTAACTTCCAAAATTAAATAGACTTCTTTGAAAATTCTCAAGATTCTCCTTAAGATTGCTTTGGCTCAAATCTTTGAAAGAAAGAATGTGCAAGAATTAATTGCTTTGGCTGAAATTTGAGAGAAAATGTGGGCCTAACATGAAAAAATATCTTAAAATGACCATTGTCCCTTTAATATCTTCATTTTTAAATTTAGATATATTAATACCCTAGAATGAGATTAGGGTTCAGGTTTATAATAAAAAATATTTTAATGGATCCCACACTATAACCCTGATAAAAAATAAACTCAAGCAATCAAAACACACCGTTTTGATAAAATCATTAATCAACCCATCTTTCTTCTCCTGCTCCTATTCTTTCTCCCTGTTTTTGCACTATTTTATTGATCTTTCTTTCTCCATTCTTTCTCTCTCTTCCTATCAAGTCTCATGTGCTTCTCTCTTCATCGTGCTTCTCATATGTCCTAATTTTCTCTCTCTATTCCACCTTCCTGTAACTATATTATTGACTTACAAATCATAATCTTTTGGTAAATGAAATTTTGGAATTCTATAGTTTATCCGTTTATACGTCATAATCTTTTCCTCTGCTATTATTGTAATTTGTATCTGATCTGGTTGTAGCAAATGTGATATGAATGATTTTAACAATACCCAAAACAAGAATAGAGTGACTGAGTTATTATTCTTATCCTTTCTATTCAATTATTCAATGGTTTAGACCAAATAGTTTCTTATTATCTTTTGATTTATAGATGCTAGATTACGTTCACTTAATTTGCAAGTACATACAGATAAGAAAATCTTTTCATTTGTAATTGATTCTTAGTTGGACTTTTGATATATTGAGTTTTTCTCTATTTAAGCCAAGGTATTTAATTTGTATTTTTTTGTGCATGATTTTAGCATCTAAAATGATTTTTTTTTTTGACAAAATACCAAAATTTGGAAATTTTCTTTTGATTTGATAGTTTTATATCATTTGATTGTATGCACGCAAAGTTTGATGTTAATTATATTTGCTTTTAAAATTCTTCATTTAAATTTATTTTTTTTAATAATAAATGGTATCCATTTAAAAATAAAAGCAGTTTTACACTTCTACTTTCATTAGAAGAATTTGTTAAGGTATTTTTTACTGTAGCAAATAGATTGCTTAGGTTGAAATGAAGCGTATTAGCTTTTTTTTTTTTTTTTTTTTTAATAAAAAAGCAGTTTTACACTTTCTACTTTCAATTAGAAGAATTTGTTAAGGTTATTTTTTACTGTACAAATAGATTGCTTAGGTGAAATGAAAGCGTATTAAGCTTTTTTTTTTTTTTTTTTTTTTTTAAGGCACTATAGTTTTTTTTTTTTTTTTTTTTTTTTAAGGCACTATAGTTAAGTTAAGACATAATAGCTAGATGGGGCCTATTAAAATATTTTTTATTGGAAATTCTAATCCTAAAATAATTTTGGGTATTAACATATCTAAATTTGAAAATGGAGGTGCCGAAGAAACAAAGGTCATTTTGGAATGATTTTGCAACAAGTCGATAAGTTGAGGGTACTTTTGTAGGTTAAGCCAAAAAATATGTAAAAATGACTAAATCTCAATATATCTGTAACAGAAAACTGTAACTTGTTACATATCAAATTCAACCCCTATATAGTATTAGTTAGGGTTGCACATGATCTGTTGCAATGTAACCCAACCTAATATAAGCTAACAAGTTTTAAATACATAATGAGTTAGATTTGGTTAATTATTTTTTTTTTATAATTTATGAGTCAAGTTAGGTCACCAGTTCACTAAATAACCTATAACTTATTGGCTCAACTAAATCCATGATCAAAATATATATAGGGAGAATTATTTTTGAGTCCCTGAATTTTTACAAATACATGACTTCATCCTCGTTGCCTATGATAATTATTCCGGAGTCCCTCATGTATGCCTTCATCTGAATTTTTAGTTCTTCAGTTGAAAAAGTCATATTTTTTACAGTAATTTTACATAAAAATACCTAAATACCCTTGAAATATCATACAAACGGTACCCAAGAAAGTCAACCGGAGTAAAAATATTAAAATAGAAACAAAAATAAGTCCAAACACACTAAAAACCCAAATAAAAAATTATTTAAAATATAAATAAAATGACTAAAGATTATTTAAAATGAAAACGAAAATTAGCCTCCTCTCCCAAATCACCGCTGCCAGCAACACCGAGAGCTTCCATCGCTGCACGCAAACAAATCACCATCGCCAGCAACACCAATATCTGATCACTGCCAGTATCCGGCAGTACACGAAAGAAGCCCGCCGTCCAATTATTCCTTGTGATGCCTCCAAGTGCGACCTCCATTACTCACAATTTAGCTTAGAAAGTAAGCCTGCTGCCATCAACCAGAACAAAAAAGGTATACGGTGTAGACCCTCCTTTTATCTCTTCTCTTCTCTTCTCTCTCTCTCTTTCATATTAATAGCTCATTTCTTTCTTTAAAATACATTCCACAGATAAAGGCATATTCTCTCTAAAATTCCAAGAAACAAGCGGTGGATTACTGATTTTGTTTTTGGTTTTGATTTGGGTTCTTCATTTTTCATTAGCTTGTGTCAAGTGGACTGGGAGAGAGAAGAAAAAAAAACTACAATTTTGGAGATTTTTGGGATTGTTTAGGATTCGGAGATTTTGAGGTTAAAGTTTGTGCATTTGTTGTGCGTTTTAAGATTTTGAGTTATGGCGGTGAAGATGATGAGATGGCTGCCATGGCCGCTGTTGGGTCCTCAGAACTGAGTTTCCCCGATTCTAAGAGGTGGAGAGCAGCAAGTTTCTCCGATTCAGACCTGTTACTGAGTTGGAGCTCCGCTTCACAAAAAAGCTCTTACAGTTCATCGGAATGAATTGGCGGCGGCAATGGGACTAACGCAAAGGAAGAAGACACGAGAGAGCAGGGCACAGAAAGGAAAGTTAGTTTTTACATGCATTTAGCTTGTCTTATAGTGCAGGTCCTACCCTTTTTGAGGGGGAAAACCCTAAAACAAAGGTCATTTCAATCATTTTTTACCATTCCACCAGGAAGAGACTTAGCTGAAAAATGCACAGGCGGTGCACCAGCTGTGCTTTATGCACTGAAGAGTTAGACACATATTGTGACAAAAAGCACACCCGTCGCACTGGTCGTGCTATTATTGTCAGCCCGTATGTCGGGCCGTGAGTTTGGCATGGTGAAGGAAGGTTCAAGAATGCACAGGCGCTCTGCCGACCATAACTTTTGTTTAGCTAGCAAGTTGAAAGCGGGAGAATAGGTTGAAGATCTATTCAAAAATATATTAAAAAAGGATACTGCAAGATCTTCTTCAAGCTATAAAAGGAGGATGAAGGGATGCAGAGTTCATCAAGAAATAGCTAGGGAACAATTCAGATTTAAAGAGGATTAATCAGGGATTAGCTTAAGGATCTACTCCACAGTTAGCAATTGAAACAAGATTTCATTCTTAGTTTCCTTTGTGGACAAGGATGGTCCTAGAGCTATCAATTCCTCTCAGTTTTTTGATTTGTAATTTGATAATGTATAGTGAGTAGTTCCCTTAGCTAGTGTTGGGTGAAAACCAATTTGAGTAGCAACTATGTAAACATCTCTCTTTATTTCAATTTAAATGAATGTTTTCTTGATTCTTATGTGTGTGTGCTTAATGCTTATGAATATGATAGAGCTCCATATTTGTATGAAAAGAAATGGGAGAATAAAGAACTGGAAGGTGAAGTCCCTCATTGGACTGACCCACACAAGAACCTAGGAGATAGACTTAGGAATAAGCTATTCATTTGAGGAATTAAGGAGAGTCATAGAGATTAATGGGCTGGAATCATCATTTCACGAAAGTAGGTGTTCTTATGATTCTAGAACGTTTATGTTGTTGGGAAAAGAGGATAAATATAAATGGACTCCTTCCCCTTCAAGATGCATTCGTTGATAGGTTGAAAGAGGAGATTTAAGATTACAATGTTGTTCAATGGTGTTGATCCTAACACTAATGCTTCCCTATTTGATAAATACAGATTTAGACTATTTGCTTGTTTTTCATTTTAGTTAATAGAACAAACAGATTTTCGGCTATTTTCTAGACAATACATTTGGATTCAAAACTAATACCCAGTCCCCCTATCCTTGAGGGCGATATCTTTATATATACTAATTGCACAATCCGTACACTTGCGAAATTGCTAACACTAAGTTTTTGGTTTTAAAACAATCAGTAAGTTGGCCTAAGTGTTAGTGCTTCGTTGAATGAAAAACAATTTAAAGATGCATAAATGCGCGGCAATAATAAGAAAGCAATTTAAAGTAAGTAATAAAAAACGCGATAAATAAAACAATGAAAGAATAAAAAATGAGTGTCATTTCTAGTCTCGTTTAGAGAATTCTAGAATTACCACACACCTCCCAATAAGAGATTAAAAGGCAACATTTAAATAAATAGAGCTAATCAAAAGAGAATGTCATCTCTAGCGCCTATAAGGGAATTCTAGGATGACCACACGTTTTTCAAATTAAAATAATGAAAGCATTCATTGAAAGCAATAAAGGAAGCATAAATAAAAGAAAAGCACAAAGAAAGGAAAGAAGAGAGTATTGCCTCTAGCCCCTTATGGGGATTCTAGGACAATCACAGGTCTCCCAATGAAGTGCATAAAATAAGCAAATCCGAAAAAAGCAAGAGAAATGGACAAAAGGAAAAAAAGAATTTTTTTGCGGATCTTTGGTTTGCAACTTGAGTTTTAGTTGTTGAGTTTGCATGTTTATCCTATTGAATAGGAATCAGAACCAAGCAGTTCTTCCCATTGTGAAATGGTAATTTTAATTATGAAAAAGCATGTTTGTGCATTGTTTTGAGTTGAAAGTTGGCATTAGTCGCCATTTTGGGTGAAACAGTGTCATTTGGTTTGAAAAAATGGCTTTAGTCGCTAAATTGATAGAAAAGTGGGTTTAGTCGCCGATTGGATTGAATAGTGGCTTTAGTTCAAATTTTATAGGAATCAGAACCAAGCAGTTCTTCCCATTGTGAAATGGTAATTTTAATTATGAAAAAGCATGTTTGTGCATTGTTTTGAGTTGAAAGTTGGCATTAGTCGCCATTTTGGGTGAAACAGTGTCATTTGGTTTGAAAAAATGGCTTTAGTCGCTAAATTGATAGAAAAGTGGGTTTAGTCGCCGATTGGATTGAATAGTGGCTTTAGTTCAAATTTTATTGAAAAGTGGCTTTAGTTGCCAATTTGATTTGGAAAAGTGGCCTTAGTCGCTGATTGATTTAAAAGTGGCTTTAGTCGCCAAATTTATGAAGATGTGGCGTTAGTCTTCAAGTTTGTCAAAATGTGGCTTTAGTTGCCAATTTGATTTGAAAAAGTGGCTTTAATTGCCGATTGATTGAAAAGTGGCTTTAGTCACCAAAGATTTTGAAAGAGGCTTTAGTCGCCTAATCATGTAAAAAATGGTTCATTTGGCATTTTGTTGCCAAAAGCTTTAAGAAGAAAGTAATAAAGCAGTGCAAATAACGAAGCAAAGAAAACAAGCAATCCTATCCATTCATCTAAGTCGTATCATGCCATTCAAAAGCTTAGAGTCTCACAGTGAAGGCAATTACAACAAATACAATACATATGAGGTGCTTAAATTGATACTCAACAAAGTGTTAAGGCATAGGTATAGTTCCGAAATTATTTGTCAACTTTAAAGAAATGATGTTTAAATTCAAGAAAAATAATTCAAAGTCTCTAACCTAAAATATGTGAGTGAACAACTAACTTAAACATTCTAAGAATTAAAATCTTTAAACTAAATTAGACATGCATTTAATTGAATTCAAAAAGGTCTAACTATTTATTTTTGTAGATTAAAAATAAACATTCAACTAATCCTAAGCTAAGTAATCATGCATCTTAATTAAATCTAAGTTAATCATGTAATTGATTAGGTTCTAAAATAATCATGTCTTAATTTAATCTAATCATGCATCTAATTGATTCTAAGTTAATTAATTAAACATTGAGCCTAATTATTTAATTCTATGCTAATTGACTAATTCTAAGTGATCATGCAATTATATAATTTAAGTGCTAAATTAATATAATTAATCATATGCAATTAATTAAAATTACCTTTGTACTTAATTAACTAATTCTAGCCTAATTAAATAATTCTTAGTGATCATGCAATTTGTTAAATTTAATTCTAAACTAAAATAAATCATGCATTTAAATCTAAGCTAATTAAACATTAAATTTAATTAATTCTAATTAGGCATTTAATTAGACTAGGCATTTAATTAAATTAAAATAAATTAGACATTTAATTAAACCAACCTAATTAAATATTAAATCTATCCTAATTAAATTAAAGCATTAAAATTAAGAGACATGTGGGGCCTACCTCTTATAGCGTGCTTTATCGGTGTCTTGGAGGCGCGTCCAAAATCTTCCATTTGGAAAATCCTTGACGAACTCAAAAAAAACAGGGTATGAAAAACCTTAAACTGTTATGGTGTTTCACTTAAGTGAAAATCCACACTTGGCCAAAAGACTTTTAGGAGCAAATGCCTTTAAATAGGTTGCTTATATTGCTCCAAGTCTCTTTTGTAAGTTTTTTATGTTTTGAATGACGTTTTTAGTGGGGTATTTATAGGCTTAGTAGGTAGTGGAAGCGTCCAAAATTAGGCAATGCGGGATTGGGGGGCAAAAATTGCACCGTTGGCTGGCTAGCCGAAGCCGGACGGCAGCAAGGCTCAGCTAGTTGGATGGCAGAAAGGCTAGGCTTGGCTAGCCTGGCTGGCTCCTCCAGCACTGTAGTTCTAGTGCAGTTTGACACTTTCTAGCTGGTTTGACCGATTTGAGGACCATTTCAACTCCGATTTTAGCCCGTAAGTTACTATTGGAAAGCTCTTTCAGTCTACTGTCGAATGGTGCCAGCCTTGTCTCAAAAATCGTAAATTGGAGAGAATTATGACTGAAATTGCAACTGATTTTTGATTTTTTCATGGATTGGCTATCGGTTTGAACTACGCATTTTGTGATTGATTTTGCTTAATACAAGGGTATGAAAAATGTGTTCACATAGGCAGTTCATCCATTGCTAGCTTCCGTTTAATAATAAGTTTTCTATGTTTTTTATGGCAGTTTATGGAAGTCTTGTGGAAAGTCAACAGGATCAATTATGGGACTGTCTACAAACTATTAATGAGGGTATGGGCTACTCCTTGGATGTTGGTTGGTAATTTTAATTCTATTCTTTCGGCTACTGAACGTTAAGGTGAGGGTCAACTCTAGAACCGGGATGTGTAGAGGTTTCATCTCATGGTTTGGGAACTCAAATTTGTTGGATATGGGATTTAAAGGGCTTAAGTTTACATGGAGAAGGGGAAAATTACATGAGAGGTTGGATCGAGCCATTTGCAATTGGGATTGGAGATTAAATTTTCCAGAAGCTGCGGTCTTTCATCTTTCCCTTGTCATTCTGATCATAGGCTGTTGTTGATTAAATTGCATAGCATAGTGGCTTCTAATGTTAGTAGGCGGGTGTTTCAGTGCCAGGCAGCTTGGATGACCTATACAGACTTTAGCTCTCTAGTTTAGAAAGCATGGAATGCGGATAATCTTTTGGTTAACAATATTGCCCACCTTACGCCCCGAATTAAGGTGGGGAACAAGGAAGTTTTTGGTAATGTGTTTTATTGAAAAAAATCTTTTAAATCACATTGCTGGAATTCAAAATTGTTTGGAGCAATGATACTCTCAAAGGCTTGCTGACTTGCTTACCCTTTAAACTGAGTGAGACCAGGTTTTGTTCTAAGAGGAATTAATTTGGTTCCAAAAATCCAAGGCTGAATGCTTGCAGTAGGGTGAAAAAAACGCTCCTTATTTCCATCTAAAGACTATAAAGCGGAGGAAGCGAAATCGTACAGAGATGTTGAGAGGAATGATAATGGGGTTTGGATTACAGATCTACAGCATTAAAACAGCTAGCAGGTGACTTTTTTGCTACTTTCTATGCACAGAAGGTCCCTTACTCGCTCATTTTTCCTACTACTTGTATGTTCTCGTCTATTCCCCTTTCCAGTTTTAATTTATTATAAAGTCCGATTGTTGATAAGGAGGTTCGGGAAGCTCTTTTTGGTATGAAGCCTTTAAGGCTCCAGGTCCAGATGGCTTCCATGTGGGTTTTTCTAGAAATTCTGGTTGGTAGTAGGAGGTGACATTTGCTCAGAAGTTCATAAGGTCTATGGTGGTAATAAAATTGAGCCTGAGCTTAATCGCACTAGTCTACGCTCGATGGTGTATAAAATTATTACCAAACTTATGGTAAATACTAAATAAGATCAAGCTTATTCTCTCTCGTTATCAGTCCTACCCTATTCAATTTTATACCAGGTAGGCATATTACAGGTATTATTATTATTGCTTAGGAGATTGTTCATTCTATGCGTAGGAAGACAGATAAGAGGGGTTTTATGGCGATCAAGGTGCATTTGGAAAAAGCGTACGACAGGATTTGATGGGATTTTCTCCATGATTCTTTATTGGATGTGGGTTTGCCTATACCTTTAATTAATCTTATCATGGATTGTGTTTCCACGTCTTCTATGCAGGTCTTATGGAATGGGGAGCTTTTTTACATGTTACATCCTTCTAGGGGGCTCCGCCAAAGGGACCCTCTATCGCCATATCTTTTTGTTATATGCATGGAGAGATTGGCTCATTTTATTTCTTTAATGGTTTCGCAGGGATTATGGAAACCAGTTTATTTGAATAGGGGTGGGCCTCCTCTTTCGCATTTATTTTTTGCAGATGACTTACTTTTGTTTGTAGAAGCATCGAAGGACCAAGCGACTGTCATAAATAATGTGCTAGCAGATTTTTGTGCTTCTTCAGGTCAGAGGGTAAAAATAGCCAAGACTAACGTGCTATTTTCTAAGACGAAATTTGTGTGCTAGCTTAGGATTTGGGAGATAACCAGTTTCGGTAAGTATCTTGGTATGCTTCTCTTGCATGGTTGCATTACCAAAAATACATATCAACATATTTTAGATTCGATTTCTATTCAGTTTGCTGGTTGGTCGGCATCGCATTTGTCTTTGGCGAGTAGAATTACCTTGTCTTATTCAGTGTTAGCGGCTATGCCATTTTCTCCATGCAAACTATTGTTCTTCCTATAAGTGTTTGTAGTAGGGTGCAATAGGCTTGTCGTCAGTTTATCTGGGGGTCTACGGCTACTAAGCAGAAAATGTCGTTGGTGCATTGGAATATGGTTCAAATGCCTAAGCATTTGAAAGTAAACAAATTGCAGCTTAAAAGTAAACAAATGTTAAAATTTTGATTCAAATAATGTAAAAAAATGGACTTCATATCCAAGTATTTAAACAATAAATAATAAAATCAAGCCCTAGTATTCATATAAATAACAAAAATTACAAGTGAATCAATTTTAAGGTGTAAAAATAATGAGTTGGATATTTATTTAAATTATGGTGTAATGTCAACTAAGTTATTAGTTCAGGGTGCCCAAGGTGCCCAGGATACAAAAATCGATTTAGAGTGAAATTGCAATTATTTAAAAAGTTTAGGTGAAATTGATGGTTAAGCCATTTCATGCCTATTAATAATGCATCTTTTCTAGATTAACCAAACATATGTTTTAGTAAAAATTAAAATTATAAATTTGTGATGAATAATATTATACTTTACAGTAATTAGTTATTTTTAATATTAAATTAGTCATTTTTATTCCTTTTGTAAAAAGTTATAAGTATTTGCAAATTCTATATTTTATTGTATTTAAAAAAATTATATATAAAAATTTAGTTGAATCGTATTGAACTCGATTGAACCTCCCAATTCAATGAACCCCTGCCTTTACCCGTTCAATAACCGGTTCGATTCTCAGAACACTGGATTCAGCAGTTCATACCAGTTGATAACTTGTAGCTGATGGCTGATAGCGGATAGTTGATTACTCTTCGTGTTTGGTAACGAGGGAGTATATATATACATATAATTAATTAATCAGTTTACTAGTGTGTTGCATAAATATGTTTTAAATAGAATATGGGTGAGCTAAGAGTCCATTTGGTTTAGCGGTTTATGCCAGTTGATAGCTTTTAGCTAATGGTTAGATAGCAGTTAGCTGATTACTGCAGCTAACTACTGCTCATGTTTGATAAATTTTTGATAGCGGTTGTTGTTAAAATATACAATGACAATGACCATTAAAACATAATTATTTTTATATATTATGATGTATAATGTGGTAAATAATACAATGCAATCGACCATTTAAAACATAAATTATTTTTTATATTTATGAAGTATAATGTGATAATAATATATATATATTATATATTATATATATAATATAATAATAATAAAGAGATGAAATAGTAATTATTTTTTATTTAATGATTATATTAGAAATAAATTAATAAATAATATTTAAGAAAAAATTTTATTTTTAAATAATTATCAATAAAGTGATAAAAAATATTAATTTAAAAAATAAATATTTTAGCAATTATTTTTATGACGTTAATGAAATCTGAAATGACAAAATATAAATAAGCTCTAACTATTGTGAAAAAGCTAAAAAACGTAGGTGATGGAATCAATAGCTGATCGAGACTTTTATCAGTTATTAGTTGTTGATTGAGAGTTTTATCAGCTATGCTTACCAAACACCTACAACCTAGCTGTTTAGCTGTTAAGTACGAAACAGCTATCATTTACATGAATCAACTAAACTAAATACTCTCTCAGTCATTTATGAGCAACACAAAACTTAATTTGAATAGTACTATAAATATTCTAGAATATTCACGTTTCTTAAAGTGCACTCTTAGGATTCCTATAAATAGAGGATGACATTATTATAAATGACACGCAAATCAATACAACCAACTCAAATACACTAAGCATTTACTTTATTTCTTATCCTCTTTTATTCTTTCTTTATCTCCCTTTCTTTTTCAACTACCTAATTTAGGGGTGCAACGGTGTGGGTATTTTTGGATACCCCCGGTCCGACAGGGGGTGCAACTTGAATCGGAATATTTTAATCCAAATCAAAATTCCAAACTAAATATTAATTTGGAATAGAATTTTGGAATATGAAATTTAAAATGGAATGCATTTTGTAAAATATTGGTATATGGAATATAGAATGGAAATGAACAATAATTCCATATTTATATTCATATACCGAATTTTTAGAGAGAAATTGCAACTATTTAAAAAGTTCGAGGTGGAATTGAAAATTAGGCCGCATGTAATAAAAAAATAAAATTATTTTATTTAAAAAATAAGATAATAATTCAAGAAAAAATTAAAAAAGGTAAATTATGTGAAAAAGAAGCGTGTAATAACATATTCTACAAAATAATTTTTTCATTTGATGTCAATTTTGAAGCCCAACAACAACAAAGAATAATTTTAAAAAAAAAAACCATAAAAGATAGATCTAGAAGTAATCTATATATAATCTTGAAGCAAAAATTATTTTTAAAATGTTGATGTGGCGTTCTACTTTTTGAGAATTCTCTTTTTCCTTTTTTTTTTTTTAAAATTTTCTAATTTTTAATGCACTTTCATAACATTTTTTTTTTAAAACTTTTGTTATAAAATTTTCTTTATAAAATTTGAAAATTTTATCTATATAGATAATCTACAACAAAATAACATTTTAAATTATAAATGTTTAAATTTTTAAATTTTAAACTCAAAAATCATTCTATCTCTATGGGAATTCACCTATTATAAATTCAAACTCTATATCAAAATTTACTTATTAATTCACCATTATATTCTTTGATACTAAATTATTTTTTTATGTTTAAGAGCATTGCATACTAGTGGGAATTGTCATTGATTTATATCCATATTAATCCAAATTTACTGTTTGATTGTATGAGGAACAATATCCAAGAGGGTGACCTGGTGCAATCCTGAAATCACTTACTGATCTTTTATTATGTTTTTCTTAACTTTTGTTATTACACGAGGACTAAGGGACTCAAGTTAAAGTTAAAAGTAGTTTTGCTAAGCTAAGCCGGCAAGAGATGGAGTCTCTAAGCCTTAACATGAGATCCCGACATCTAAAGATGCCTCATTTTCTGCAGTTTTTTAATTGAAGAAACTAGATGATGATAAGGAGAATTAAGAGATAGCATAGGTTATTTTGTATGTTTTTCTAGCACTAATATTTACATTTTTAAGGTAAATGAAAATTTGAAGAGGGATATTAAGATGCATGGGAATTTCTATCTCCATTCCCAGGTATTAAAGGATATCCTTGTATTTTCTGTTTATTTATTTTACATCCTTTAGTATTTGATTGAGATTTTATCCTTTTTTAACAATTATTTTTGGTGTTTTTTGTATTGTGCTTTTTAGAGTTGTCTTCTAACCTAATTAGTAATGTTGTGGGTATCTTTGTTTTTTTTATTTTATAATTTTATAATTTTTTTATTTACAATTTTGTCTTTACATTTCTTTAATAGTTTTGTCCAAACATTAGTAATAATAAAATTTGAAACAAGCATCATCTGTCTAACTAATTATTAAATGCATTTGAAATATCCCTAGTAATCATAAATATCCCTAACCTCTCCACCCATCCAATCCAAATCTCATATCTTCACCCCTCAAACCCTCAAAGAGTCGACATCACTTTATCACTCTGTCCTTTCGTTTCTTCTTCCTGTCAACATAGCTTTAGCTTGTTACTGCAACTATGCACTAAACTTCCTAATCAAACTCTCTTGTTCTCTTCTTTATCATGTCTAGGATCATATTCAAATCCGTTTTTTTGCTAATCTTAAACCCCTATTTAACCTCTTATAAGTTTGAAACTCTGCTATTAGGCTTCAGGCCCCTCCATTTCTGAATCTTTTATCCAAAAAAAGAAAATATACCGAATCCACCATAAACCCATAATCAAAAATCCCTCAACTCTTATGATTTTGATAAAGTCTAAGCTCTCAATAATCAAACAAGAAAGCATGGTCAATAATGAAAAAGGAGAGTCAAGAAATTATCATCTTACATATATTTCGAGCTGAATAGCTTTCCTGTGAATATTCTGATGGCAAATAAAACTAAAAAATAGAAAATAGAGAGAAGAAAGATCTTCATACTCGGACCGGATCTATTCGCTTAAAGATCAAACACTGAATTGGTTCACTCAAAAATTTTACCTTGTACGATGAAACAAAACATTGAATAGAATTGCCAATTGGATCAAGCTCACAGCCTGATTATTCGACCAAATTGATGCTGTTAGTCATTAGGTTAATAATCCAATGGGCATGCATCTGTTTAGTAAAAGAGGTCAATCTCCACCGTCTTATGTAAGCAGTGAGCAAACACATAACTTCTACTCAAGCAAAGCGATGACCCAAGAATTCTCTCTTATGTAATAAACACTTGGAAACCACAAACACAAATTTGAGCTAACCTGCATACTTAAAACACAGACCAATAAAATATGCATATTTCTAGCTGAATAGGCTTTCTTTACATATTCTGATAATAAATAGAACAAAGAAAATAGAAAAGACAGCAAGAGGAGGAGAACAAAGATTTTACTACTTGACTGAATCTATCCACTTACAGATCAAAGACATGAATTTGAACAAGGTGAAGAAGAAACTCTGGCAAGACTAAAAAAACAAAAACTACTTTAACAGGTCAGCGATTATTTTAGGAATACAATTGACAACATTCTTTTGATCCCCTCACTCAAACTCTTCAACCCCATCTCGTATCAAAAAAATCTTTAATGTATTGTCAAAATTGTGGGATCACTTGCCACATTTGCAATCTCTGTCTAATGCCATAAACAAGCATTGGTAGAGCAGTTATGTGCCAAATATATGTCTGTGTACAGGAGGGGCATCGAAAGTTTTAACCACATCCATCCATGGTTTGTCTATGATCAAGATAGAATTTTCAGAAAGGTTTCCAATAAACAAAACAGGATCTCTGAAAGCAAGAAATTCAAAATTTTTTTGATGTTTAGCCTCTGTTTGACACTCTTTCAACTTACGTTTCAGTCTCCCATTAATAAGACTGTTCCGTAACTTCTTCATTGGAGAAAATGAACCATTTACTAAATCATTGTCCTCTTCTCCATCCACTGGCATCCCAAAGTTAATCATGCACATAGCCCTACAACACAATAAAAATATAAGCAATGGTTTTATCTTTTAATTACATAGAAAAATAATGAAAATGTATTCTTCCAAAGTAGACAGAAAATGATATTTTCTATATTTCTTGTTATCCGCCTTGACCATAGAAGATATTAAAATAATCCACCTGTGCAATGACATAAAAGCAATCTAGTAAGAAAAAAGCAGCACCTGGCACTATAAACAATAACAGATGGCGGACTTGACAAAGGTAAGAATGACATCCCAATAACCTCCCCAGGAAATTCTTGGTATCTCTTTGGCAGAACATATGTGTGCCGAATAGACCATTCTCCTAACTGTTTTGCCTCCACATCAAATGCATAGACCTGGTTTGAAGACGTTGTGATTACAAGCACATTGTTATTTTGAGGAGGAAAACCACCAGCTGTAACAGAGGCACCATCCAATCTTGATATAAACCAATGCTGCCTGTTCCACAAGAATAAAATATTGCAAAACAGTAAATCATTTTGAATAATCAATTAAAGTATTAAGTTGAAATAAGCATCCAAACCTCACAGTTACTCTCACTCAATCCCTTCACCATTCTAAGCAATTTGTCCCAAATATCAAAAGGTTTCTAATGAATCGTGGACAATCAAAAAAGCTCCTAGGCTCTTTCACAAGTGGATAAGAAGTACCTCAAACTTTTCCAGTCTACAAAAACCATTTCTTCACCAGAGAAATCAATCATTTGCATCAAATCACAAACTAGTTAGAGTCAGGTATATGAATACTTCCAAGAAGTAGTAGATCTCTTGAGACAACTTCTCTCCGTATGGTTCTAGGTCTACCTTTTCCCTATCCAGCACCCTCCACCATCAATGCATCACACTTACAAACCACGGCATATGGAGTGAATTTCACCCGACATACCTGAACTCTAGACCCTATTTCAGTGGCATGACTAGAATTCAATTTGTTACACAAAAATATATGAACTTTAATTAGTGCGACAAAAAAAAAGGTATCAGACCAATTTACCAGTGATTTTAAGCTGGAAATCTGAAGTGAACTGTCAAAAAGCATTTAAGTTAGTTGAAAATGCGACATCAGCTTTGGCACACAATTCCCTAAGATCACAATTTTCTCTCTTATGCCATATCTTTTCCCTTAAACTGATGCCCTAGCTTATGAACACTCAGCGTCTTCATCCACAGCTGCCAGCAACCTCACCAACCACCATCGCTGCCAGAGGACCCCAAACCATCTTTCTACAAATTGACGTTCCATATTAATAAAATACCAGACAGAAGTCCAACTTTTTAGATCCAAATTTCATTTTAGTTTAGTTACTTTTCTCAGCAGTAAAATCAAGTCTTATAGAGGAAGGACTTTGAGGAGGTTTGTTCTGGTTCCAAGAAGCCATAATCTGAGAAGAGTATTAGTTACATCACCGACAATTATTAAGTATTAGTTAAATCACTGACAATTATTAAGAGGCGAGTGATGTGTTCTTGCTGCTTGTGACACCTTTGCTGAGGTATGATTCAAGAAACCTTCGCCGGCAACTGAGCTTATCTTCTCGAGCCCTAGCTCACTCCAGCTGAGCCTCAGTTTTGGCAAGCCGGCCACGAAGATCTTCTACTACAGATGTGTTGTCGTTTTCGGATAAGCCATTTCGTGAAGGGATTAGGCCGTCTGGTGATAAGGGAACATCAGTAACCGTAACACAAGCTCCTTGTGTCGCACATGCAGAGAGGCTCAGATTCAATTGGAGCCATTGATTTCTTTGATTAAAGGCGTGATATTTGAAAGTAGTAGAACAAGTGTGCTTTCTATATGGATTTTCTGTTCATTTTGTTGTTCAATTTTCTGGAATTGTTTAGTTTTATCGTTTGGTGAATTCTGTTCAATTAGTGATGCAACAACATAGTATAGATAGAAAGAGAAGAAGACAAGGAAGAGAAACGGGCACCAGTATTCAATGGGCAGGAGAGAGAAAATTTTGTGACAAAGCTGATGTGGCAAGATTATGTGGCATTTTCAGCTAATTTAGATGCCTTGACAGTCCACATCAGAATTCCGGCTTAAAATCACCGGTAAATTGGCCTGATGCCTTTTTTTTGTAACACTAATTAAAGTTGATATATTTTTGTGTAACAAATTGAATTCTAGGTATGCCACTGAAATAGGATCTACAGTTTAGGTATGCCGGGTGAAATTTATCCGACCATATGAGGGTCTACATAACATGACCACATTTGCATCAATAGTTGAAAAATTAGGATTAAATCACAATTTTTGAACAAATCTTGAAAAGTTCATTAGAGCCTGTATATAACAGACTTTATAACACTCAATTGAACTAAACAATACATAAAAGCTCCTAAGACCAGCATCCATTCAAATAAAAAATCTCTGAATGTGCAATTGAGGATGATGTCTAAACAATCAGAGATAAAAAAAAAATAATGACAGTATGCAAAAACCATGATCATGTTTCAGATAACACTATATAATAATAATTTAATAAATATAGATCATTGCATGGAAAAGTATGCTTAGATACCTTTGCGTTTCCAGATTAAATATATAGAGATCTCCAAAGCAATTGATGGCAGCTAACCACTGCCCATCACCACTGGTAAACATTTTAGTTATAGGAGGTTCAGTTGGAGGTAATTCCTCATCATAGTCCTCACGCCGAGGCGTGAAAGAATGCACTAGTTGTAAGCTGCTCACATCCACAACCTGCAGCAATTTATGTAAATGAGAAAGATGGTATCTAAAACCAAGCCTCTAGAAATTGAGAATATCTAGACTGTCTGAAAACAATAAAAATCAACATGATAGTTCATAAAAAATGGTAAAAAAACTATTATATTTTAAGCTATGGGAAGGAAAAATACAGAAAAAGGAGATTTGGGTTATAGCAGCATGCAATCAGTATCATAGATTTCAAATCTTACAATTTACAACAAAATCCTGGAAAAATAGTAGTCACAACACTGTACCAGGAAAAGGGTTAGAAAAACAAACTCAAGCAAACTTCATGCGCCCTGAAACTTTTAACTAGGGAAAAAGACAGAAAGGAAATAGCAATACTAAAATAATGCATCATGATTTACATTAATAACAGGATCACTTATGCACCAGAGTAGAGAGTACCCTATTAAAAATTATATATAGCTAACCACTGGGCCATCACCACTGGTGAAACATTTAGTTGATAGGAGGTTGCAGGGGCGAGGAATTGGCCCTCATCAGGTGAGTCCTCACGCCGAGGCGTGAGAAGAGATGACTAGTTGTAGAGCTGCTCAGCAGTGCCAGGCAGGACCTGCAGAGGGCAATGTGTATGTAAATGGAGAAGAGAGTTGGGTAGTCATAAAACCAAGCCTCTAGAAGAGTTGAGAAAGTATCGTAGGAGGCTGTCTGGGTGAAGGAGACAAAAGAGAATCAGCATGATTAGGTTCATAGAAAAAATGGCTAAAAAAACTAATTATAGGTTTTAAGCGTAATGGGGAAAAAGAAATGGACAGAAAAAGGAGGGATTTGTGGGTTATAGGGGCTAGCATGGGCAATCGAGTGATGGCATAGATTTCAAATGCTTAGCAATGGTACAACAGAAAACCTGGAGAAAAATTAGTTAGGTCACGAACACTGTTACGGCGAGGAAAAGGGTTGAGGGAAAAATAACAACTCAAGGAGTCAAAGAGCTTTGGCGATGGCGCCCTGAACACGGTTTTGAAAACTGAGGGAAAAAGACAGAAAGGAAATAGCCTGAAACTAAGAATAATGATCATGAATTTTAGAGCGATTAATAACAGGATCACTTAGTGCACCAGGGGGAGTAGGAGAGGGTTACCCTAGGTTAAGGGAAGAGATAGGTAGTAGTAATAGGTAGTATGAGTATAGGTGATAGGTATATGAGCAGTTCCATTGAATGAGCAAAATGGGAGTGAGCTTAGGTATGCTGCATGCACTTCGTTCAAATTGCGTGGGTCAGGAATTCTGGTTCTTATGTTTCGTATATTTCATGGTCTACGCGGTATAAAACGAAGTTTGGTACTTGGTAGAACTCCCTATAATGAACAAGATTGGCCACAATTTTTTGGGACGTCCAAAGGTTTAAAAGAGAGGGGGGGGGGGGGTAGCATCATATTGCGCAATTAAGATGGCCATGGTGCCCAAAGTAAGATGGGAAACGATCGATTGGGATAAACAGACAGCGTACTTAGAATTTCAGGAGTTGTTCTGTAAGTCCATGGTCACAACAGTATAAACAGTTAGTGAGAGAGATTATGAAATAAATCACACCAAGAAGAAAAGAACAGACGAATGAGAGACAAAAGATTAAGATATCAAGAGTCTGTACAGTAGATGTCTCTATCGTGCCCGTGCAGATGCATGCAACCGGTGAAGAATCAGGAACTAATAAGACGTCGATGGAATGTGCATAGTGGTAAGTGTCTGTGGGGGAAGTTGTGCTGTCTTTATTAGACGAGGGTCCATGTAGGTGGTTGTGGCGCCTAGCCGTGGTGGTTCTCAACATCGAGGAATAGGATTGGGGGGTTTTTAACATGAGTCTGAGGAGTATATATACAGTTTCCATAATAGCAAAATGGGAGTACTTAATGCTCATGCACTTCTTCAAATTCTGTTCAAATTCTGTTCTTATGTTCATATTCATGTCTACGCTATAACAAGTTGGTACTTGGTAGAACTCCTATAATGAACAATTGCACAATTTTTTACTCCAAATTAAAGAAAGGGTAGCATCATATTGCCAATTAAGATCCATGTCCCACAATAAGATGGGAACATTTTCATTATAAAAACAGCTACTTAGAATTTCAAGTTTTCTTTATCCATGTCACAACATATAACAGTAGTGAAAATTATGAAATTAATCACACAAAAAAGAACAGACAATGAAACAAAAATTAAATATCAGAGCTTACATAGATTCTTCTATCGTGCCCTGCAATCATCAACCGTGAAGAATCAGAACTAAAAACCATGGAATGTGCATATGGTAAGTTCTGTGGGAGTTGCTTTTTATTAACAGTCCATGTAGTTTTGCCACCGTGTTTCTTCAACTCAAATAGATTGGGTTTAACATGATCTGAATAAGCAAATAGCTTCCCTGAATTAGAAATGGCACTGCATATGATCTTCCGAGATGCTTTGGTTTTAATTCGAGCTAGTAAATCTGTATTTGCCTGGCCTCTCGAAGGACCAGGACAAGTATCTGGCATGGCTCCACCTTTCATGCGAACACAGAGAATATCTAACCAATAAGAACCCTGAATTAGAAGCAAAGAATTCTGGTTGAATACAGTATTAAGAACCAACTGAATTGGTACTCTCTGTGGTGCAGGACAGATATCATGAGGAGAGAACTTGGTGAATTCCTTGGCAGAATAGGCAAAGAGCTTTGTGTCATCACCAGCAGAGATAAGCATGGGAACACCCAGATGAGCCCACTTACGGTAACTAAATTCAATTGGCCTCTTCCTACTGCGAATTCTTTTCACCCCTTCATCAGGCAATGCATCTGCCATTTATACACAGTTTAAATGACCGAGAAAGATCTAGATCAATAACAAAAAAGGGCAAGTAACTATGCACGAGTCAAGGATGCAGATTCTAGAATGCATTTGCACCAAGAGAAGTACTATAAGTATTAAAACACATAAATTAACATCTGTTACAGACCTTCCCGACTGATTGGTACTGCCACTGTCAACGCCCTAACATCATGTGTATGAGCTCTTACATAACCAACATAAACCCATTTCTTCATCATTTTAGCAGACACATCATCACTAGATCCAACTGTCTCACTAGAAAGCTTATAAAGAATGACCTACAAATAGAAGCAATGTAAATTTTAGCAGGATAGTTAACTCCATTCCCAACTAACATGAAAATGTGAAGCATATAATGCTAGAATACAGTTTTTCTAGCACATCTACTAAACTTAAAGAATGTTCTGTGATAATACAAGGGTAGAAGTTATAAGCTAGATAACCAATGTTGGTAGCATTTCTTAAAACAACAGTTCTACAAGAAGAAACCTGTAAAACAAAACCTGTACCTGGCCATCAGATCCAGCGGAGAACACCCTGTTATGACTAGGTGCAGCTGCCAGCGCATTCACATCACCCTTATGAGAAGAATGCACCTGTAATAGAGTCCCATGCAGAGAGTCCCAAAACTGAACACTACCAGTACTGTCTGCACTAACAAGGGTCCCACATCTGAAATTGACAATCATTGATCATCAGCAGTGCAGAAAAATATATATTGACCTGGATATCAACATACAAAGTCAAATGGTACATATACAAATGCTTCCATTTCTACCTGAGAGCAAGTAAAGACCACACACAAAGTTCAGGTCCACTACCCAAGCCACCAAGCCCAACTGTAATCCTGTATATCTCATGACCCATTTTAGCATCCCAACACCTAACAAATCTGCAAGAAGCCTAACACCATAAGATAACATACATTTAAAATAAAAGGAAGAAGTTGCTCTACTGCAAGAGTTACAAATTTTTGCAACTCTGCCGAAACTAATAGCTAAGTGAATGCATCTGAATACCGAGAGCTTTGCAGCACATAATTACTCTTATGTAAAACTCACCCATCACTACTCCCTGAATATATCTTACTTGCATCAGAACTCCATGTCACACTTAAAACACGTCCTGCAAATAATTATAAAAGCAAAAAGGCTCTTCATCTAAAAGGAAAAATCAATGACACAAAAGAGAAGCCAGATTGGTGAAGATATCTCACCGCTGACCCTAGGCAACGTCTTATTGTATATTAACTCATCTGAGTCAGGAATAGTGTATATCCGCACACAGCCATCATCACAAGCAATCGCTACATGTGGATCCTCAATAGCAAATTGCTCATGAAGTTCATCCGAGTCAGAATCATCACCACTCTCACTGGATTGCTGATCATCAGTATCATTCTTCTTATCACTAAATCCATTTCCAAGATGCTTGGCCTCAATATCCTTTTCACAAGGTGGATTGCTAGAGGGTGCCACAGCCATCTGCCAAATTGAGACTCCAATGGACTCTAGGACAGTCTGCAGGTGTATGTGCATAAAGAATACAGCTTATTCAATAAGTAATCAAGATTATAGAAACATCTGTCGCATTACATGGGGACTTAAATATAGCATAACAATTGCTCTTCCAATACTTTTTTTGAACTTGGACATCATAAACCAAATAGCTTAAAACAAAATCAGCTACTGTCTACTAAGAAATACCAGATGTTTGGAATAGTAAACATAATACTGCTAATGCAAAAGATTGGGTGTTACTAAATACAATAAGTAAAATATTTAAAAAAGGAAAATTTTTTTCACCTTCTGCTTCAAGTGAAAGAGATCCCACTCTGAAACTGAACCATCAATACTAGATGAGAACAATCTGCCACAAGGCAATTCTTCCGTGCCTACTCGACACCACACAAGCGAGGAAACTCTTGAATCAGGCTTTCCATGAATACTCTATATACAAAATCAATCAGAAAAATCAACTAATTAACAAAAATGAACTAGACAAACACTTAATATAAGATATAGTTACAGTGAAAAGTACCAGTTGGCAGTGCCAACCAACGGAGCCAGGAGAGACCAGCCAAATCTCAAGTGAACCATCCTCACGAGCGGCAGCGACCTGTGAGTCGTCTGCACTGGTGGCTAAGGCTACAACTGGAGATGGTTTCCACTCGATTGAGCTGTTCCTGTAAACAGCTTCAAGCATTTCGGTGTTTCAACTGCAGGAGATATCGAGAATCCTCGTCCAATTCCCCTATAAGTAATTAATGTTCCAAACTAAGTATTATGAATTCCTTTGATCGGTGAGGCGGCGAAGAGAGATCAGCTTTGAAACGCGGCGGAGAGAAGAGAGGCACAAAGTTTCAGGGTTTTAGGTGAGACCCGTTTTCTAAGATTGGCCATTGGTCAAGGGAACGAGACGGTGCAACTGCTTTGGTTAAGGGTTAAGGGCGGGTTGAATAAAGCGGCAATATTACCTGTCGTTTTGAAGCAACCCGGAATCCCTTATCAATATACTTTTCTTTTTGTTTGTTTTTTGTTTTTGGGATATTATAAATTTGGTGTCGAACTTCTAAAAAATTCTATTTCGGTGTTTTAACGAATATTACCTGTCGTTTTGAAGCAACCCGGAATCCCTTATCAATGTACTTTTCTTTTTGTTTGTTTTTTGTTTTTGGGATATTATAAATTTGGTGTCGAACTTCCTAAAAAATTCTATTTCGGTGTTTTAACGAAAAATTTTTGTAATTAAGTATTTGTATCCATTAATTTTTTTCAATTTAGTGTCGTCCGATTACGTGATATGTCGGAATTATAATTAAGAGGTCCGATTACGTGATATGTCGGAATTATAACTAAGAGATGCAGACTCATTTGACATTTTAAAATTTGTTAATTAAGCTCTGAATTGGCAGGCCACGTCGGATTATGCAGTTAATAAAGTGGATAGATAAAGATTGAAATAACTTAATTGCCCCTAATATATATTGTTGAGGAAAGTGAACCGATCAACAACAGTTTTCATCGTTTTGTTTTAGGGATTTAAGG
Organism: Jatropha curcas; assembly: GCF_014843425.1. The sequence goes on from NW_023591768.1 coordinate 432,390, forward strand.
ATTGAAAGCTATATATTGAAAAAACAGAGAAATATCTCAATCAAAACTCATTCATTTATAATCTGCTGAGAAAGGACGGAGATGGTTGTGTTGTGTTGGTGCTAGTTCTTCCTATTCCAATAGGCGAAGGTGGTAAAACTCTAGTTCTTGTTTTTCTGTTATGACCTATTTTCTAGTTTGATTAGCAGGATGCAGAAGTTCTCTGGCATCTGATTGTCATTGCGATATGTTTTACCTTGATCAAATTGTCATTAAGATGAATTTTGACATTAGGATATCTTTGTTAACAATAAAAAAAAGGATAATGTTATTTTTGGTGCCTGAATTTATCCCTTTTTTATTTTGGTGTCTAAATGGAAAATAGTGACAATTGAGTGTCCAGACTTGTATTTTTTTTTTTTAATTTAGTGTCTCCTAATGAAAAGAACAGCCGGATTGTCTAATGTGATGAAGCGGAGCTCACTTATGCCTACGTGTCTGTTTATATGGCTGACTTGTAATCCATGCCAAATGTCCAACATGGCAAATATGATTAAATTACCTATTTATCCCTTAATTGTCACTATTTTGTTTACTTATGTAATAATTTATAAAAGAAAAATTCACTATTGTTGCATAAATAAACAAAAATAAAATAAAATCCATTGTCATCTCCCACTTCGTCTCTTATTCCGCTCTTTCTCTGCCTCTAAAACCCCATTGCATCTCCTCCTTTTTTATTGGGGTTTATCAATTCTCTGCCATTGACGATAATAGTATCAAGAATAGGGCTCTCTCCAGCCCATTTCTTTTATCTTCTTGCTCTGCTTACAGACTCAATCCTCTTCTCTTCTCTTCTCCCAACGACATCATTGCAGTGCTTTGTCCCACTTTCTTTTCCCTCTTCCTAAGCTTAGATTCTTCGCAGGTAAAGTTTCTACAACTCCACTGTGTCCCACTTTCTTTTCCCTCTTCCTAAGCTTAGATTCTTCGCAGGTAAAGTTTCTACAACTCCACTGACTACCATATTGGTTTCCTTAAAAAACAAAAAGAAAATATAAATTTGCCTTTTTTAAGTACTTTAGAATCTAAAACACCAAATTCTCAGCAGCTAAACAGATTATTAAACGTAATGCCACATACTTTTACTAATGTAACTTAATATTTTCTTTTAGCTGTTTCCTTTTTTTTCTTTTTTTCCTTTTTGGATCATTAATTGCTAAGAAAAGAGAATCTTGTTCTTTTTTCTACTAAACTATTTTAAGTGCATTTTTAAGAATGCATTTCGTTAAATTCCAATTTAATTTCTTAATGTTGTTTCTCATTTTTAGATCTCGAATTAGTTAGGGATTTAGATTGTGAATTAGTTAGGGATTGCATAAAGTAAGTGTTTGACCTGAGGTTAATGAGGTTAAATCGGTAATTTAACCATATTTTCCATGTTGGACAACTCACATGGATTAAAAGTCAGCCATATAAGCAGACATGTAGGTATATATGGATCCACTTCGTCCTATCAGACAATCTGGCTGTTCACTTCATCAGGAGACACCAAATTGAAAAAAATGTAAGTTTAGGCACACAATTCTCACTATTTTTTTTCAAACATCAAAATAGAAAAAAAAAAAAAAGACAAATTCAGGCACCAATAATAACATTATCCCTAAAAAAAAAAAAGAAAAATAGAATCCGATAGTTTGGTGTGGTTGGGTGGGCAGAAGCTACAGCGCCGCACCACCACACACCGATCCCATAACCATTAACCAACCCTTTCCTTTTAAGTTTACTAAATATTCATCATAATTATCATGCTAAACAATTGCTTTTACTATTAATTATAAAATCACACACTTTGTTAATGGGGTGCTTTTTACTATTAATTATAAAATCACACTCTTTGCTAATGGGGTGCTATGGAGAACTCTATGGTCTACATTTCTGGTCCTCTTTTGAAACTTAACGGTGATTGTATTTCTTAGTTTAGTTCACCTCGAATTCATTTCAATCTGAACCACACAATTCTTGATTTGCTTTTGGTTTTAATGGGTTTGAGTTTGAAAATCCAACCCAGCTACCTATCATCCTAATTGTATTTCCGGCTTGCCACATAGGTAAAAAACACTAGATTGAAAATGTTTTCCATCAAGACACTAAAATAATTTTTTTGAGGGAAGTTCAGACACTAAATTTATAATTAACCATTTTTTTTGACACAACACAATGATCATTCATTATTTATTTTATTGAAAACTTATTTGATCTAAGCTTTTTCATTGAGATAAATGAAATAAATTTGTTTATTTAAGCTGAAGCAATAAGTTATTTAAAATTTTGTTAAATTTTATCTAAATGAAGAAGTTTATTTTTAAAATTGATTCAATACTTTATTTAACTTATTGGATAAAAATACAAAATTGCAATTGTATTGTAATAATTAAATAATATCATATACCACTTCTTAATCATTGAATGATTAATTTTTCATACCACTTATTAATTATTCAGCTCAATAAATTATTGATTCAAAATTTAATATTTAGAATTCAACCCAAATATAAATTTAGATTTTAGGAGTTATTGAAGTTAACTAGTCGCGCTTTTATTGATTTGAACATAATATGAAGGAAAATTACTATTATGTCCCACTATGTATTGAAATAAAGCGACTCCATCCCTCCTTTTATAAAATGCTTTTTGAAGTCCATACCTTTTCAATAGTTAAACTAATAGGTACTTCCGTCCAAAAAACTCATTTTTTGCCGGTAATGTCTAGTCAAAAGTTATAATTTCTTTATATTTCTTTCACATTTTCATTTTATATCAAATCATCCAAACCTCTCTCCCTTGAAAATTTGCAAAAATAGAGGAAAACAAAATTCCACCATTTTGACTCTAGATTCATCCAATCAAGCCAAAAAAAAAAAAAAAATTATTCACATCTTAACGAATGGTAAGCAATAAAGGAAATTAAAAATGCAATTTTCCCGTCTCTTAATTTTTTTTCTTTTGTTTTCTCATAAACCAACCAAATAGACCAAAAACAAAACCTTCAACTTCAACCCAAAAAACAAAATTTTTAAAGAATTTATAAATTCAACCATATTTTTTAGGTCATCAATTCTATTATTCTCAAAATAAGAATCTATTATCTCCATTCCATAATACTTATCATATTTAAGAAAATAGTTTGTTGCAAAATACTTGTCACATTTGTAGTTTCAAAGAGTAATAAATATTTTTTTTCCATGTTTATCCTTTATATGTGACCAATAATTATTACTTCAATTTAATGATTTTCTTATAGAATTAGTATTAAATTAAGAATAATATAGTCAATTTACTCAATAATTTATTATAATTTAGACAAATTTAATGGTTTTTTTAAGAGACGTGAAATTATAATTAGAACCAACATTTAATGGTTTTTTTTAAGAGACGTGAAATTTTCCAAATGTGACAAGTATTAGTAAAATGAAGATAGTAATTTACAAACTATAAGTATATTCTCCACTTAGATCAGCAACTAAAAAATAAACATATACAAATCATATTTTAAATAAATTTTAATTTTTTTCGGATAATATAGTCAATTTACTCAATAATTTATTATAATTTAGACAAATTTAATGGTTTTTTTAAGAGACGTGAAATTCCAAATGTGACAAGTATTATAAAATGAAGATAGTATTTACAAACTATAAGTATATTCTCCCACTTAGATCGCAACAAAAAATAAACATATACAATCATATTTTAAATAATTTTAATTTTTTGGATCCAAAGTCAGATTTCATTACCATAAAGCTTTGAAATCTGGAAAAATTTATCATCATTGTGGCTTATTAAATGGTCTGCAATATATTGTTTTGTATATATTTACTTCTATTTTTATTTTTTTTATGCTTAAGCTTCTAGAAAATATAAAATAGCACTCACATATCTGATTATTATTATTTTTGTGTTTGACTTGTCAGTTTTCAGGGAAACAAAAGGAAAAAGGGGAAGTAATGAGACAAGGAGTGAGATTGCCAAGCATTGATAAAGAGTTGCAATCTAACCTAGACCATGACCCACTATCTCAGTTGCTTTAATGGAGACACTTAAGCAAGCAAAGACTCATCAACGCCGTGGCTGGAAAAAGAAATAAGCATTAAAAATAGAAAACCATAATCGATAGAGTTTGTGTACAAATTTGCTTGAGAGATGATAGCTAAGGTTTTAAGTGAGGGCGAGAGATTAGGAAGAGAGGAGAGATTGGGATGAAAATGGAATAATTTTTAAGGGTGTATTAGGTATAAAAGTTTTAGTCTCTCTCCTTTAACCATCGTTACAAAAGATATGGACTTCAAAACGCATTTCTAGAAAAGTAGAGATAAATTAGATGTATTTTAATATGTATAGGGATATAATAATAATTTATCCTAATATTAAACATTATATATTTACATACTTCTTTATATTATAATATTAATTAATAATAGTTTAATGTTAAATTTCTGTTTTTTTGGAATTTTAAAAGGTTTTAGACCGATGCTAAATTGATAAGTTTTATTTGAATAAAAAGGGAACAAAATTGGAAAGCTAAAATTCGACTTTAATTACTAATTTGTTTAACATTTATTTGCTATTGATATTAATCAATACCATTTTTTTTTTTTATAAAAATAAATAAAATGTAAAGAACCCGCCAATTCTAAGCAAGAAGTTATTTTATTGTTTCGACCGCCATAATTGATTTTATACAACTCATTAAAAATGTAGGTAGAGGTTTCTGCATAATACATTTGATAGTAGTGATGATGAAATTGGTTTGAATGTTGAATTTGTTTTAAATGTTGAACATGAAGAAATTGAAGCAAACTGTGAATTTAAAGTCAATTTTAAAAATAGCCATGAAGCTGGATATAATAATGTATGTGAAGAAGATGAGGTTGATGCGCAAGTGGTAATAATTTTTTTTATCAGCAAATAAATTTATTTCATTAACTTATAATGTCTAAAAGAAATTTATTTTATCTAAGTACTAAACCGAGCCAATAGGCCCCCCACATACACCCAACCTAACTTGAATAACTTTAAGTAAAAAAACTTGGTCAAAACGTCAATGCTCACCAATAATGGTACAACAAAAAATCAAAAATGCTAACCAACATCCCATACTAACATAAAAGCAAAGCAACAAAAGAAAGAGCCAATAAAACGAAGCCGGCCTATTGAATGCCATTTCTTGAGATGAGAAAAAGCAGAAAAAAGACTGGTAATAAAGGTAGTTTGCAGCCAACCTGAAAAAAGAAAGCATTAATGTATCCAAGCAACAAAGGGAGAAGTAGTATCAATACCTCTCTTCAAAAAAAAAGTAGTATCAATACCCTTTTTTGACAGTACATCTGCAAAATGATTACACGATCGACTTACATACTTGAACTCTACTGAATTTAGTTATGCTATTATACTAACAAAATTATTAAAATTCTCCCAAAACCTCAAAGGATGATTACTTTTTTGAATAATCCACCCAATTGCATTCCTAGAATCCGACTCAATAATTAATGGTGTGTTCTTAAATTCTGATGCAAAGAACAAATTCACAACATTAAAAGTAGCAAAAAAATTCAGCTTCATTGAAGTCTAAAATGCCAATAGACTGATAAAAAACACAGACAATCCAACCCAAAGAATTTCTTAGAACACCTCCAATGCCAGCGGGGCCGGGTTTCCCTTTTGCAACACCATCAATATTAAATTTCAATTTTTCTTCACAATAATTCTCCCAATTAGAGTGTACAACATAATTCACATCTTCGTTAATATTCTTTAATCCATTACTACACACAAGTAAAGGAAACATGCTCCAATCACTCAAACAAAATGGTAGGAAAGGATACCTTGCTTTTATAATTTCAAAACTTTTGAATTTAATGTTATCAACTACTATATCTACTTCCTCCCTAACATTGGAAAAAATCAACTTATTCTGTGTTAACCATATGCTATAAACAACAAGCTCCAAATGTCGTAGGTTCTCTTTTGACGAAGAAAGCTCTCCCATTTCCAACTTAACTCAACTAAATTTTTAGGAAGTACTCCCATCACATTCCACCATTTAAAAATAGACATACAGACTTTTCGAACAACCTCGCACATCAATAAAGAGTGATCTACAGTTTCATGTTCCAAATTACAAAGAAAGCATACACATGCATCAACATTTTGAAAGTCATTTCTTCTAAATAAATTTACTTTACAAGGTATTTTATTTAGAAAACTTTTCTAAGCAAAAATTGCGATTTTGGCTGGAATAAGAGAAGATCATAGTCCATTCAGATTAAATCTCACATTACCCACATCTATCTCTTTATTCTCTGTTGAAGAATTCAAAGATTTAACTGAAAACGTACCTTTTTTATCGAAGGACCAGATTACTCTATCCTCCATGCGAATTAGAACCGAGACTCCATTTAGATTTGCTTTTAGTTGCTGCCAATACACTTCTTCAAAGCTCCTAAGATCACGAATCCAAGATATTTCCGAACTCCATCTTCCGTTAGTGAAATATCCACAATTGCAAATCTTTTCCCTTTTATTAGAGGCTAATCTAAAAAACCTAGGATAAACTGCACATATAGGAATGTCAAACAGCCAAGGATCACTCCAAAAAGAAATTTGTTTTCCATTGTCAATAATTCCGCATTTTTTCACACAGATTAAAAAATGAGTAATTAAATTAGTTCAATCATAAAATTTATCCTTCATTTTCCATATATACCCCTATATTATTAATTTTTGATAATTTAAATTTCAGAATTGTTTATGGAGTTTTTCAATAGAAAATTAATATCCTGCACATGTTTTAATTACTTATATTTATATCCATTATATTGTGAGAGAAAATAGGAAGAATATGATATGATATGAAATGTTTCTTTTCATTTTTAAAACATAAATAAAGAATTGGAGCATTAAATAGGATGATGGTTGAGGTATCAAAGTTTAGTATGATTACTTAAATTAGACTATTTGGCTAAACATTTAGTAATTCCATGTATGTTAATTATTGGCACAAATTATATTATAAGAGTATTATAGGAAAATTAACCAAAAAAAAAAAAAAAAAACATTCCAAAAATGAAAATGAGACTATTATTTTGGGACACCTGTTATGGAAGTGGGATTATTTTTTTTGGATGAAGGGAGAATATATTTTCTTATCTTAAGCACGAAAAGATAATGAGGTTTGAAATTGCAAGGACATATGGCTCTTAAGCTAGAATAGGAAAAAAGAAAAATAACTATCAATTATGACAAAGGTAAAAAACTAAATCATGAAAAATTTGTCAAAACTACAAATTATATTTCAAAATTGGAGTTTGAAGGTCTTTATATTAGTAACAAATGTTGCACTAATTATGTAACAGGTGCATCAAGTTCTATCTTTCCACTGCTTGTCAATCAAAATTCATTATGCCTAATCATATTGGTAATAAAAAAAAAATTCTATTATACAATTTATATAAATAGTTTTCTAAAACTGGTAGTGGTAAAATTTTTGTTGGACAAACTTGAAATCTGGGATACTTCTTGAGTGGAATACGTAGTTTTCAACTGTTTAATTGAGAGCAGTGGAGTAATAAAAAAATAATAGAAAATATAAACCTTTGAATTTAAAAGACTAAAAAATAGTTCCAAAATACACTGAATTTCTATATCGTTGGAATTTTAGCCACTCCTCAAGACATAAGTGATCCTTCTTGATGGTTCAAAAAGTAAATTGGACATGTTTAAAGGCTGAAATTTATCCAATAATAGAGTTATAATAGCGCTTCATTACATACAAACAAACACTCTCAACTCCTAAATGCATTAAACCAAGGCGCTTGCCTTCAAAAATAATTTACACTGCTAGATTGTACAGAAGTACATTACCTATAATTTGCTTTCACACAAAGTATTTGACTTACAACTAGCAGCTCAATGGGGGCATTGTATTGATCCTATGAACTATTATCGATTTATTCTAAAATTAGAAAAAAAAACTTCTACTTAATTTTTACCGAGCCAATAATTTGTACTATAACATTCAATCATAACCTTAAATATTAATTACTTTAGGAAATTCTATTCATATAATGCTTTTCTTATGATGCCTCTAAAGAGAATTTGACGAGCTCCATTATAGTTTCTTTGATTATTGAAAGAACTAATAATATGAAATTAAAATCAAATAAGGTATACTTTAACTTTTCCAGCTAAAAACTAACTTTCCTAACCATTAGAGAATTAAAAATTTAACACCCCGCCCCCCAAAAAAAAATAGGTGAATAAAAGCAAAAATTATCTACAGTACTTTGATGAATATTAAAAACAATAACGGTAACGGTAGGTGCACACGGGGGCGCCGATCTCCCATTTACCCGGCTAACAGAAACAGAATCAGGATCCATATAATAGAATCAGGATATAACAGAATCAGAATCAGTGCACACGGGGGCGCCGATCTCCCATTTACCCGGCTACAGAAACAGAAATCAGGATCCATATAATAGAATCAGGATATAACAGAATCAGAATCAGGATCGCGTATAACAGAAACGTGCTCACAAACCCATGGTGACCACTTCATCCAATTCCCAAAAACAAAGCAAGGCATTGTCACATCACAACTAATCAAGCATTGCAATTAATTGCAGAAATTATTGCAAAGTTTAAACATCGGAATGCATACACAATTAGACATTCATACTCAAATGCAAATAATTGTATTAACAATATAAACAACAATGAATAGAATAATAATAATATGAAATAAACAATTAACAATGAAAATAATAGTAATTTGAATAATTAAGTAAATAGTTTGATGATACACTACAAAAAAAACACTCCAATTGCGACCGACCTAAAATCGGTAGCAGTTTATGCGACTCGATTTTGGCGACTTATAAGCCATCGGTTCGCAATTTTGGCGCTGAATAAATTCCGCGAGTTAATGGTTAATGAATTTGCGACCTGTTGTACTTACGGATGTGCGACCGATGATTTATGCGGACGATATGCGACTAAGAGGTTTTCTGTCGGCAAAATTTCGCAGCCGTAAAATGGGGACAAAGTTCTGAGACCTTGATTGGAGACTAAATTGCGACTTGATTTTTTGGACGATTTATTTAAGTCGGCAAATCGGTCCGGCAAATATCGTCCTTTAGTCTAACGACGTCGGCTTCATTAAAAATTTGCGACGATAGTTATAAAAATTTGCGAGCGATGTTTCGGTCGGCAAATAGTTAGGGCTTTAAACGCGCACTCTCTTTTTTGTCTTTCTTCTTTCTTTCTCTCTTCTCCTTCTCCTTCTCTCTTCTCCTTCTCCTCTCCTCTCCTCCGTCCGCAACGCCGCTCCGGCCCTTCCTGACACCGTTCCAGCCCGCCTGACGCCGCCATTCTCGCTCCCTTTGCACTCCAGTCACTCTGTTTCGAAACAATCTGAGGTTAGTTTTATTTTGCAATTAATTTTTCGAAATTTTTTTTCGAATTTATTTGTTTTTTATTATATTAATTTATGGTTGATTTTGTATATTGTTGTTAGAATTTTGTATATGGTTGCGATTAATTTATTTAGTATATGGTTGAGTTGCGATTAGAATTTTTTTAGGGGAGTCAAAATTATTATTATTTTTATTATTATTACTGTTCTTATTATTATATTTTGGCGATTCCGCCTCAATGGTCGCAAAATGCCAAAAAAATCGGTCGCTAATTCAATTAGCGACCGATTGCGACTTGATATTTGTTGGTCGAAATATGCTCGTCGGCAAAATATTTTGGCGAACCGATTTTTTCGTCAGTGCGCAAATTAGCGACACGGATTAAATTCGTCACAAAATGGTCGCAGAAAATTCTGTCGAAGTCGTTCGCCATTATTCGGTCGCAAATTGTAATTTAAAATTTTTTATTTGTGGTCGCTAATCGGTCGCAAAATCGGTCGCAAAATTGAAAAAAAACTTAAAAAAATAAATATTATTAATAAAGAGCCATAATTTTTATCGGACTGTGAAATTTGTTACATATATATTTTATATATATATATTATATATATATGTATATCACAAAACCAATCAATAAACAAATATAAAAAATGTAACAATAATGTACAAACAAAATGACAAACTTAAGAGAAACAACCACTATCAAAACCACTCACTCCATAAAAAAAAAAACAAAAAAAAAAAAAAAAACTAAAATCACAGTGAACTTTATTCAACTATATTATAGCTCAGTGAACTTATTCAACATATATTATAGCCACCCAGAAAAATATGTTCCACTTCTACATTAATAACAGTTGCAAATACAGTGCTTTGCAGCACCATATTCCAACTCCTTATATTGTAGCCTATAAATTAGGGTAACATGGCCCCTCTTTTAAAAAAATTGTCACCCGATGTTACTTTCATCTTCTCTTTCAATTTGCTTTTTTTTTTTTTGGACAATATCCTTTACCTGGCTCTTCAACATGCCAATCATCTATGGCTCACTGCACCGCTCACTGTTGCTGGGTACTGCAGAACTTGGTATCCGAAGGGATTCACTAGTTCCGCAACGTTCCCAATTGCAATATCATTTTTTCTCGAAAATAATTTCCACAACTGCTCCACATACTGTCAAACAACAATTATATTGCGACATTAAACGGTCATAATTTTGGATAACAGAAATTTATCATTAACATATGATAACTATACTACTGTGATTCATCCCTTCATTACAATGAGTTTAGGTTGCATTACCTTATTCATGACTCTGACAAATACTTGGATGATAGCACGGTACACATTACCTTTGCCAACATATAATTAGCAAGAGAGACAACCCAATATATACAAAATGTAACAAGTGTAAATGGTATGATTTATTATTAGCTCTTGTAACAAGTGTAAAATATCAAATGCTTGAACTCCCGTAACAAGTGTAAAATATCAAATGCTTGAAACTAAAAAGTTCATATTGGGAAGATAACAATAAAATGAAAAATACTTCAACCTTGGAGCTACATGTTTAATGGTAAACATAATTTTAATTTTTGTATCCTAAAATAGTAACTACAAACTTGAATAAATGGTCCATTGATGAGGAAATAGTTCAACTTTAATTAGAAAGAGTTACAACTTTAACTTTAAAGTATAAGCAAATTGACACATTATACAAACTGATTTTAAATTTGTCCATCAAATCTTTTTCTATTTTGTAATTCCTTATCTGCTACCATTGGTAAATTGCAAATAATTTTAATTTGAATATAAGATATTTTCCTATTCTAAACTGCATGTTGATTATATCATGTCATTACCATTCACTGTTATTCTTATTATTTAACGTCTTATTTTTTTCACTTAATTTTCTTATTATTTAACGTCTTATTTTTCTCACTTGATTTATTTGTGATCCAATATCTGCATATAAAAATTAATCCTTTTGTTTGCATTTATCAAAGGGTAGAAATAGGGGATAGAAGAATTCTTCAGTACTGAGTATAATTAGCCCCTAATTAGACCCTAATAATTATTTAGTTTATTCATATTTCTTGTGCTAATTGCATGCAATTTCACTTGTGGCTAAATCTTTCAAGTCCTAAACTATTACTTCAAACATGTATCATACATAATAAGCTTTTTGAATCATCTAATATAATTGATATGGTCTTTGAATGTATGACCAGAATATAGCACTTAGCCTAAAAAAACTACTTTAATATTCACTTATATCCAACTACTTTAATATTCACTTATATCCACTCTCATTGGTCAATATATGATACTACAAAATTTGCAAAACAATATTCACAAATAATAGGACATGGAGGGACATGGAGATCGCACTAGGATGCACAACAGGTGGTTGCTCCATTCCAATTGTCCTCTTCTATATTAATGAATTTAAAAACATTAAAACACACTTTGATTTAACGAAAACAGACTACTATTTGGTTAAAACTTCATAATCATTTAACGAAAATAAGTTACCATTTTCCAAACCAGATTTTCCAAATAAAAAAAATCACAACAAACAGTTTGCTACCATTTATGGTCTCCTTAACGTGTAAAGAGAAAGATGAATAAGAGTGTCTCGATCAAATAAGGCATGATAATTAAAAATAATAAAAAAAACAAAGATAAAAAATAACAATTACAGAATGATTAACAAGGAGATGTCAATCAACTTTTAATAATGAAAAAATTAAATCAAATTGTAATTATCACCCGATGAATGCAGCTGAATCTGAGAAGAGGATAGGATAATACAACGAAGAGAAGAGATGAAAGGGTTTTGTTGAGGTATTTTTGTTCAATTCACGAAAGAGAAGAGCATGAAAGGGTTTTGTTGAGGTATTTTTGTTCAACTTCATAAGCTGGGCTCTCTAAAACTGGTGTGCGTTTGGGGCGCTCTAAATATTTTGCCCTAAAAATTATATGAAGGTAGTGTGGTAGAATATTTTAACATTCGCCCTAATATTGAGTGCCTAGAAAAAAATCAGCAAAAGAAAAAAAAATCGCAAGACTTACCTCAACTTAGTTTCCAAATAGCAATGGAGTGACGGAGTTCTCGCATATGGGGAGCAGAACGATGGCGACGACAGGCGGCGACTGGAGCGGCCGTCAGGACTGAGACTGGAGTGGAGCGCTGCGAAAAGGAGGAGAGGAGGAGGAGGAGTAAAGAAAGAAAAGAAGAAGAAAGAAAGAAGAGAAAGAAGAAAGGAGGAGCGGTCTGGCGATTTAAAGGCCTAAAATTTTGCGAACGCGAACTGGTGGAATCGCAAATGTCCTTTAATATCGGTCGCAATTTTTTTACACTCGGGCAACGTCGTTTACTTCGGCAATAAAATTCGCGACCGATTTGGCGACTAAACCTTTGTCGGTCGCAAAAAATCGGTTGCAAATCAGTCGACAAATGATTCTCAGAAATTATTCACCTAATTTTTGATAAGCTGCGCAATTTTGCGACGGAAAAAACAGTTGTCTTGCAAAATCGGTCCGCAAATATCGTAGTACACTAGTGCAAACTGAAAAACAAACCTTTTTGCAGAAATTATTTAAAGCGGCTATTTTAATTATGCGATTGTTTGGTCTATAGGTCGAATTCGGATCAGCAAAATTTTGCGACTTGATTATTAGGCGGGTCGGCAAAAATCGGTCGCAAAATCGGTGGATTTTTTTGTAGGGGCTAGTATTATTATTTTATTTAGGGGAGGCTAAGAGATCTCTTTTGCTTGCGGGTCTTTTCTCTTAATTTTGGTCACGATTTCGGTATATCTTTAGGGTTGAATTTTTCATTTATTATTTTGGGATACCTTGCAAAAGCCTTGAATAACCAAGCATTTTCCATTTTTTTTAAATAAACTAGAAACTACTTCAAATGACTCTACCTTTTGGGGTTCTAAGTTGTCTACTTTGGTTTCATAATTTGGAGATAAATTTTGTCACATGAATGTAATTGCCAAGTGATTTAAATGTTGAGGGCCGTTTTGCAGGGATTGATGCAGCTTCCTTGGATTTATGCACACACAGAACATAGGGAGAATGTATCAGAAGCTCACTTTCACATTGCCCAGGTGGACATAATTTTTCTTTTGATGCACTTAGTGGCAAAGGGAATACTTTAGTCAGCAATGTGGGAGTTAGAACGCTGTTAATTTTTTGGTTATTGCTTGGTGTTTATGCGCACTCGATGTTTAATTTTGCTTTCAATACACCAGCAATAATAATCGCTAGGAGATATGTTTGTCTTACACTTGGTCTCTTGTTGAAGTATCTTGTAGTTTATTGTGGTTTCACTGAAAGAAGGCATGTTCAAGTGCAATGTCCTCTTTCGCGACGAAATTGGGAGATGGTGTTTTCAAGCTGTCCACGAGGATCTTGTTGCTTGCTGAAGCAAAGAACAAGATAGAATTGGCTGCACTTAAACTTATCACGTTTTCATTACTGTGTTACTTTGATGGAATTTTAAATTATTTTCGATTCACGATTGTTTTGGAATAATGTCCAGTAATGCCTGGTTAGTCCATCTGTTATTAATGTCTCGTTACTAGTGTAACACAGTTTCACTTAACGCCAAGTTCATTATCCTTTTTGTATTTTGTCTTTTAATTTGACATCTTCCCTCAGTTTACCATTCCTGATTACTTCTTCCTGCCTTTCTTTTATCCTATTTTTTGGGTTTTGTCTTATTTTAAAAAGACTTATCTTCTTTTCAACTTTATGCTTTTTCAGCTATTCATGAAAGCATTACATAATTATATTTAACAGAATAGAGAATTGTGCAGGAAATACTTGAAATGGCTTTTGCCTATTTTTGGAGACTTTTTTGTCAAGATTATGTAGGAAATAATTAATAGAGGACATAGGTTAGAGAGCTCAGATTTATTGCTCTGTATAGAACAAATAATTTCTCTGTAATTATTCCTACATAATCTGACAAGTCATACACAAAAATAGCAAAGCCATTCAAGTATTTCCTCCATCCCTCAGTTTCTTTTGTAAAATATATATTATTTGCTTTCATAATAGTGAAAAGCATAAAGTTGGAAAAGGAAGAATAAGTCTTTCCTACAAATGACAAACAAAATAGGAAAAAAAAAGCTGGAATCGGTAAAACCTGGGCGGATGTCAAATTAAAGCAAGAAATAACAAACAATTTGGCGACCGATTTGCGACAGACATTATATATATTCTGCAACTAATTTGCGACAAGCATTATGCACATGAAACAATCGACCAAATTTTGCCGACCGATTTTTTTTAATTTTGCGATCTTGGATAAATCGGAGGTCGCAAAGATTTGGCGCGACGGAAAAAATTCGTCGTACAAATTAATTTTGCGACAAAGATAATATTTGTGACCCGCAGTGGTTTCGGGGTCGCTCAGATTCGCGCCTCGCTAATTGAATTTAGCTTGACCTTGTTTTTTGGCATTCTCTGCGACGCGATGGTTGTCGGTCGGCAAAAGTGCCGTTTTTTTTTGTAGGGTGATAGTAAAATTAATTAGATCTTTATTTACTATGTATTAAAGCTAAATAATTAGAGCACTTTATTTACTATGTATTAAGTTATAGAATTAATCTAAATAAACTTATTAATTATATTGTTAATTAAAATTAGTCTAAGTTATATCGAAATTTCGGCAGCATCTCCCCTAAAAATTGAACTATCTACCTGCTCAAATATCACAATATTATCATATATATATATCAATCAATGCACACATCCGTCGGGTAATCAGTCAGCTATATTCTCATCCTCCTTTTAAAACAACCATATCAACATTCACCAGTTAATTTACAAAATTATAATAACCTCCAAGCATGTTCCAATGATATTATTAATTGTTCTTTAACTAATTAACCTGAATTACAAAATAATAAATTATAGAACAACTTATATAGATAAGTGTAATTCCCAAACTACTTTTCTATCATTTGTTATAGTTTAAGACTTGAAGGCCTCTAATCATTATAAATTACTCCTCATCAATGCACTTTATCTTTCAATCATCCTTGTGCTTCAAGGAATAAACCACATTTATTTATGCATTTGTTTTAAAATTCTAGGTACTAGCCTTTAGAAACGCAATTGCTAATTTAACATTAGAATTTTAATATATACACTAACTAAAGTAAACTCAACCTCAAACTTTAAAACATATACCAACCTTAAAGGGCTTCAATAATTTTTTTTTTTCACATGACATAAAGTTATAAAATATACCAACTAAAGCTTCATAATTTTTTTTTTCACCATGACATAAAGTTATAATTTCTAGTCTATGGCAAAGTCTAGAATCGAATCATTTATTTAGCAAGAATATAGCTATCAAGCAATAATCAATAATAACCAACATTAATATTTAAAATAGTTCGTATGTTAGTTTATCTAAAATGACATCAATTATTTAAAATAGTTGTTGCCCACCAAGGGAAATAGGTTGTTCTCGACCTAACTCATATATAAGGTACAAATTAACTCATTTCCCATCAAGGACTTGATTTATAAATCCTTTTGATTCATAATAAAGCAGTAATTCAATTGAATAGCTAAACTGGCTGCTGCTATTTCACACATTTCGTAATTCCTTCACTAAAATCTGCACTAAACTAATTAATTGATTCATTTGTACATGGAACTTTCAGTTTATAGCTCAGTTGAAAGGGCAAGATTCAAGGTTCCCTTTATAACATATTAAGAACTCAAACCAACGGCTAAAAATATACTGTCATACTAATGGATTATCATATCTTTACAAAGATATATAATAGACTTAATAATTTAGCTATTTCTATATAGGAATTCGATTTATAGCTTCCATATATAATTTTTTTATATAAAAAATCTCCAAGCTAATTCTCATGAACAGTAGTTAGGGATTCAATTCTCCATAAGAATTGGTTTATGAGCAAATCCTTTAATTTAAATTTGAAAGGGATCACATATCATTTGAAAGGGATAGCATATCATACGCGTAGTAGGAAGTTGAAAATCCTCACTTGTCGCAAAAATCAGCCAGAAATCATAGATTTTCAAGGTAAGGAGGATCGGCAGAGTCATCCCTGGGTCCAAGTGCTGCTTGGTTCTTTCGACGCTATGCTTTGCTGAACCCCGCCGAGAGAGATAGGAGAGTAATAGAGAAAGAGCTTGTCAATGGCGAGGCGAAGCTGGACTTGACTTGAAGAAGAGCTGCAGTCGCTGGAAGACCGGAGAAGCTGAGTTGCGAACGCTACTTCTTATTCGAGTCCCCTTGTGACGACTAGGCGTTTTCGCTCAGAAACGAAATGAGGGAGAGAAAGGAATCGCCGGAGCTGCTCGCGCCAGGAGGCTGACGACGAGGAGCGCTGGTCTCCCAGGCCCGGTCCGGACAAAACGAGAGGAGGAGAAGGGGATGGGTTGTGGTCGATCGCTGCTCAGGATTAGAAGAAGAAAAGAAAAAAGAAAAGAAGAAAAAAAAAAAGAAAGAAGGAGAATTCCTCAAGCTTCTAGACCATTCCAGGTTCGATTCGAATCGAGTTTGGTCTAATTCTATGATTTGGCTCAATTTTTGCTTGGTTTTCGAAGTTTTTCGGCTTAGTTTTTTGAAAATCAAATTGGCTTTCGGGTCAGTTTTAGACAATAATAAAATACTACGCTGGTATGGTCTCATGGTTGAAATAATTTAGCAATAATAAAATACTAGCTGGTATGGTCTCATTGGTTGAAATAAAAAATTTAATTTTTAAATGAAAATTCTACGAAATTAAATTTTCGGGTCGTTTCAATAACATAGAAAGTGTAACAACATATTCGTGTAAGTGGGTCTTTGTCGATTCACAAAGTAGAAACAAAGTACTATTCATGGAACAGTTCTTTGAATATATACTTTTCGAGTTAGGGGCAGTGGCCACCCGCAGCCACCCATTTCCTCTGCCTCTGGCTGTAGAAACTAAAGTGAAAGATGATAATAAATTCTCTATCCTAAATGATATATTTGATTGAGCGGTGATAACTTTACCAATTACTTTCTCTTAACTTTGTGCATGCCTTCCATTGAGCCTATTTTATGAGTTTAGATTTAGGCTTTATATTTGAGCTTGATTTTAAATTATTTAATTGGGTCTTTAGTTAATTGTAGTTCAATTAATATTATTTATTTTATCTTTTTAATTAATTAAAAGAAAGAGATGAGGATGAAGTGGATTGTAGTTGAGTAAAATAAGAGAGCACGACTCAAGTAGTTATTTACGTACATAAAAGTTGGATATGAAAGGAGCCAGCGATGGGAAAGTGGTTCAATGGACTTATTGGTAATTGTCTGTGAAATTTATGAAAGAAGGAAGGAAGCAACATAGAGGGGCAACCAAATTTTCTGAAGCAAAATCAACTTAATTAATCAAGTATTCAATTTAATTTTTCGAGCATTGTCTTTATTTTTCCAAAAGCATTGTCTATTACTTTTCCTATAATTACAAGCTATCTTAACATTGCAAGCAATCAAAACTCTCTTTTACATCTCCTTTACTTAATTGGCGAAGCATACAATTTAGAAGTCAGATACCACATTCATTTTTACAATTGGTGAACTACACAAGTTTGCTAGCTAGTCCGCCAATGTTGCTTGCCTGAGTCAATAATATTTTGTGGCACGCCTGGTGGAATGCTATTGTACATTCTAACAATCTTTCAATTGAGTTTTAAGAGTAATCCATCATGCCCTACAAAGTTAATTTTGTTATTAAAAAAAAAAAAAAAAACTGCTACCATATTTCTAGATTTAGAAGGAAGACTTATAAAAATAGGCCTTAAAAGTCCTAAATGATGATCCACTCCTTGTGAAGAAGGGAAACTCAACTCTCCTATAAAAAATCCCACAAAACCTATACATACATTTGCTGACGCCCTAACAAACAGCAATGGTTTTGCTTCTGATAATGTTGTTATAACTAAGCTCATTCCTCTAATATGAAGGCAATCCTAGAAGAACAAAGGAAGAATTGTCAGATGATGGCAAAATTGATACAAACCATGAATATCATCATAGAGAAGATCATTAGAAGGATGATTAGTGATACTATAGACTCAGATGTCATTCAATCACTTGCTAGCATGTCCCCCACTAAGAAAGAGATTGAATCTTTATCCAAGTGCATCAAGGAACTCCAAGGGCAATTATCTCAAAATCCCTTGGAGCATTGACAATGGCTATGCCCTTGTTGAAAAGAGGTACCAACCACCACATTAAACAGAGGATATGATGCACCATCCATCAAAAGCACCCCTTCAAACAAGCTACCCCACTGGCAGGCCTACTGTGACTCTTTAACTTTTTTTTTTTTTTTAGGTCCACTAGTCACATGACTCATCCAAGTGTCTATGGGGTTAAGGCTTCTCATGCTCTTCAGCTATGAACAAATGCAAGGGGAGTTAAGGGGCTAGAGGAGTTGGTTTTACCATAGTTTGTTGGATTTAATTTTCTATTGTGGGCTTAATATGTAAAATTAAATATGTACAGCAGTCCAATTGTAAAGTCAATTTCAAATGTGGTCTTGATTTAATTTTCCTATTGTGCGGCTTAATATGTAATATTTAAGACTTATGGTATAGCAGTCCCAATTGTAAGTCAATTTCGAAATGTGGTCTTGGATTGTGAATAATTGACATTGAGTATCACACTAGATTATAGATATTAAGTGTAGAGACGCATTATAGTTAATTCCTAGTTTTCGTTAATTAGGAACGCGAATAGGAATTAGTGTAACTAACCTGACAGGTATAAGAAAGTGGTCGTGGGTCCCAGAGGGAGTTGAATACGATTTCAGTTTTAGCAGATTCCTTTCGTACTGCTTCCTGCAAAAATCGATTCTTCAATTCTTTCTGGAAGGCTGCTCAAACCTAATTCTGAAGTACATAAGAATCGATCGAACATTATCGATGTCAGCGACGAACAACGATGTCAGGTACGCAACCTTTTCTTATTTAATCTATTTTGTTGAATCTAGTGGTTTGCACGATCTAGGTTATTATTGAATTATTTGATATTAATTCTTAACAAGTGGTATCAGAGCCTTGTGCATAATTGCTAGATTTTAGATTGATTTTCGTATGTTTTTTTTATTTGTTTACCCTACTGTTTACGGATTGAGGGTTTTGTTTAATAAAAAATAAATAAATAAATAAAATTGTTCTCACTGTTCTTCGGATTCCCAAGAACAGGTAAGAGGTTTTGAACTAATGCCATTAACGATTAGTTGTTCGTTTGGTTTTTTTTTTTTTTTTTTTTTTATTGGTGGCACTGGATCTTGTTTTAAAAAAAAAAAAAAAAAATTAAATTTAATTACAAAACAAAAAAAAAAAAAGACAAACAAACAGTAATAGGTTTCTTTAAAGAGGAGTCGGGCAGTGAAAGAGAGTTGTCCGATGCTCTAAAAGCTGGGAAGCAGTTGGACGTTCCTTTAGATTAACTTGTAGGCATTTCTGGATAAAGTTCCGAGAATTATCAGAGAGAGAATCGGAAATAGAAGGTGGAATACCTTGTCCGATCCGATACCATATCGACCAAGTTTCTAAACCGGAGTATGGAAGTTTTTCGGTTAACATCTCCAAGACAGTGCAGCCAAGGCTCCATATATCAGCTTTAGTTAGTCCATATTCTCCTTGTCTTTTCGTATCAATGAACTCAGGAGCGGACCAGGCCGGAATCCCTCTGCCTGCCTTGAGGAGGTTCTGTAAATTTGTCAATCCAAAATCTGCAATTTTCAGGCCTCCATTGTTTGTCAACAGAATGTTTGCACATTTCATGTTTCCGTGGATGAAATTTCGTTCATGTAGATACTTCAAACCTTTCAGTATCTGTTTGGTGTAGCAGTACACTAGGGCATCATTAAGGGTTAGGTATTGATCAAAATAAATTGATTTGATCAATAAGTCACCAAAGTGACCTCTATTCCTTGAATTGATTTATTTTAGAGTATTAGACAGGTGTACTAGAATTCGTTGCGGATAGTTAATCGGCCTAAAGGAAGGTTGCTATTTGGCTGAGTTTTAAACACATGTTTGGCAATAAGTATGTGATAATTGTTGATTATGCAATAAGTATGTGATAATTGTTTGATTATTTTCCATGACAATGATATATCGGTCCAAAGGAAGATTTATTATTTGTCAGGACTATGTTATCAATATTTGATTGCTGCGTTGAGATACTAATTACAAGTGAATATTTTACATCCAAAGATGAGAATATTAATGTTGAGTCTGTATCTTATTTCCATTTTTATCTCTACTTATGTGAATTGTTTCATTTGTGAATTGTGAGCTTATACTTATCTATTTGTTTATTTTCTCTGATGTCAGCTAACATGTCATTTAATCCTGATTGTGTCCCTAAACTTAAGGGATCAAATTTTGAGTCTTGGAAATCAGACATTATGATCTTTCTGGGCTGTATGGATTTGGATCTTGCATTCAGGATGGACGAACCTGCTCCTCTCAAAGGGTTCAGTATGAGAAGCGGGAAAGGGTTCAGTATGAGAAGTGGGAGCGTTCTAATCGCTTAGGTCTGATGATCATGCAGAAAGGAGTCCCAGAACATGTTCGAGACTCTGTCTCAGCTATGTTCGAGACTCTGTCTCAGCTGAAAAGAACAATGCTCAAAACTATCTTGCCGAGCTGGAGAGGGCTTATGTCAAGAATGACAAAGCCGAAGTGAGAACACTTTTAGGAAAATTAACCTCCATGAAGTTTGCTGGCAATGGTGGTGCTCGGGAGCATATTCTTAGCATGTCTCAGATTGCAAAGAGACTGAAGGTGCTGGGTATGGCTTTACCAGATGACCTTTTAGTCCATTTGGTTATGAATTCTCTTCCTTCTCAGTATGGACAAATTAGGACTTCCTATAATTGTCAGCCGAATAAATGGAAATGGACTCTTAACGAGCTCATTTCTCATTGTGTTGATGAGGAGGAAAAGATGAATTCTAACAAAAGAGAGAGTGCTCATTTTGTTTCTTCAGCTGAGAAGGGCAAGAACAAGAAAAGAAAGAGGCCTTCTGCAAAGACTGTTGAAAAGGCTATTGAGAAACCTGCTGTTGCTACTGCTGTAGATCCAGTACAAAAGAAGCCTTATGTGCCAAAATGCTTCTTTTGTGGAAAGACGGATCACTTGAGAAAGGACTGTCCTAAATTTGCTAATTGGCTTGCAAAGAGGGGTAAGTACCTTGGGTAAGTACCTGTTTTAGTCTGTTGTGAAGTTAATTTGTGAAGTTAATTTAACTTCAGCTCCTAAAAACACTTATTGGCCTAAAAACACTTATTGGATGGATTTTGGTGCTACCGCTCATATAAGTGTTTCATTGCAGGGCTGCCTCAACTATAGAAAGCCAACTGACGGTGAAAGATACGTCTATGTGGGAAATGGCGATCCGGTTGAAGTAGAGGAAGTACTGGCTATTTTTTGGATCTTATAGATACTTTTGTTATTCCCTCTTTTAGAAGGAATTTGATTTCTGTTTCCTGTTTGGACAAATCTGGTTTTCATTGTTCTTTTGGAGACAGTGTATTCACTTTATCTATGAATTCAAAAGTTTTGAGTACTGGTCTGGTTGCTTGAATGAATGTGATAATCTATATATGTTAGACATTGATACTAGTTATCATGAATCCCTGCATGTTACTACAAGAGGTACCAAAAGAAAATTGAATATTGATAACTCAGTTGTACTTTGGCATAGACGTTTGGGTCATGTATCCAAATCAAGGATTGAGCGTCTTGTTTCTGATGGTATCTTAGATACACTTGATTACACAGGTTTGGTTGTATTGAGTGTATTAAAGGAAAACAGACTAAACAAAAGAGACTAGGTGCCATTCGGTCATCCAATGTTTTAGAACTGATTCATCATCCAATGTTTTAGAATTGATTCATACAGATATTTGCGGTCCATTGCAGCTAGAAATGGCCAAAGATATTTTATATCATTCATTGATGACTATTCTCTTTATGGTTACTTATATCTCATTCATGAAAAATCTGAGTCTTTGGACGTGTTTAAATCTTATAAAGCTGAAGTTGAAAATCAACTGGGAGAGAAGATTAAATCTGTTCGATCTGACCGTGGTGGTGAATATTATGGTAAATATGACGGTTCAGGCGAACAACGTCCAGGACCTTTTCGCTTTTCCTACAGGAATGTGGAATTGTCCCTCAATATACAATGCCTGGTACTCCCAGCATGAATGGTGTATCTGAGAGACGTAATAGGACTCTTATGCTTCTTATGGATATGGCTAGAGATTTTTTTTTTTTTTTTTTTTTTTGGTTTTTTGATACAATAGGAAGAGAAAAATACTAACTATTGCACCATCTTGATTAATTGTCCCATAAGAATAATGAATTAACCACCGAACAATATGATCATGAAGGAACAAATTTGCCTACCAAGAATCAGCACAAAAGTTAGCTTTACGAAGCATGCGGCAGATTTGAACATTCCGATGAAATCGTCTTAATCTGCTAAATCAAAGAGCGAACAATGCTAGGAGGTTTTATGTCCCCCTTCATCATCTTCACTGCTACCAAGGTATTACATTCGCTAACAAGATTGTTAACCTTTTAGCCCTGGCTTGTTGGATGTTGATTTTGGAGGGAGAAATAAAGAAAGAAACATTGTCTTTGAAGAGGAACCAAGTAAGGATGATTCGGTTCTCATTCCTTTTGTTTCTGATAGCGTACAGACTCCAGTTGCTCCTGTCACTATTCAAGATCCAATTCCAGACAATGCTATTCTTCCTTAAGAACAAATTCAACAACCTCAAGAATTAGAGTCTGTTCAAATGCCTTTGAGGAGATCTACTAGGGAGAGAAGAAGTCAGCAAGAAAGTGCTATTCCACGATAGATTATAATAGTGTATTCTCTTCAGGAACATGCAGGATACATTGTGTAGACATGATATTTGTATGATGATCACAGTTAGTTTTCTATCATGCATGCAGAGTTTCTGACTACCTCATAAGTGGAACACTTGAGCACATGAACGAGAGTATATAAGTCTATGAAGAACAATCAAGTTTGGGAATCTTGTTCAATTCTACTGAGAAGGGAAATTGGGATCTTGTTCAATTACCTGAAGGAAAGAAACCCATTGGTTGCAAATGGATATTTAAAACCAAAAGGGATTCTCAAGGTAATGTGGAAAGATATAACGCACGTCTTGTAGCAAAAGGCTTTACTCAAAAGGAAGGGACTGACTATAAAGAAACCTTCTCTCCAGTTTCTTCGAAGGATTCTTTTAGGACAATCATGGACTTAGTTGCAAATCTTGATCTTGAGCTTCATCAAATAGATGTTAAGACTACGTTTCTCAATGGCAACATTGATGAAACAATATATATGGTGCAACCAGAAAATTTTGTAATTGGAGATCCAAAACATCTGGTATGCAAATTAAAGAAATCCATTTATGGACTCAAGCGAGCTTCTCGTCAATGGTACTTTAAGTTCAACTAAGTAATTGTCTCGTTTGGCTTTGAGGCAAATAATTGTCTCGTTGTGGCTTTGAGGCAAATACTCATGTAGAAAATTGTGTGTACATAAGTTCAGTGGAGTAGGTTTAATTTTTTGGTCTTATATGTTGGATGACATAACTTCTTGCTTACTTTGTAAAGTCTTGCTGCATGAAAACCAAAGTTTTTCCTTTCCACAAGCTGATTTTGAGATGAGAAGATTTAGGTGAAGCTTCTTTTGTTTTAGGGATTCAGATAACATCGAAAGACCGTTCTCTTGAGGTATTCTTGATTTCACAAATAGGAGCCTATAACTTGATTTAAGTGCTCATAGAGATTTGGTATAGCAGAAAGACCATTGGATACCCCTATTGCAAAAGGTGATAAATTTAGTAATCAACAATGTCCAAAGAGTGAACTTGAAATTTAGGAAATGCAAAAGGTTCCTTATACGTCAGCTATAGGAAGTCTTATGTATGTTAAAGTTTGTACTCGTCCAGACATTTCTTTTATAGTTGGCATGTTAGGTAGATATCTCAGCAATCTAGGAATGGATCATTGGAAAGCAGCCAAAAGAGCCATGAGATATCTTCAGAGGACTAAGGGACATATGCTCACATATAGGAGATCAGATCAGCTTGAGATCATTGGGTATACTGATTCTGATTTCGCTGGACTGATTTCTTGATTTTCGCTGGTTATGCCAAGACCAGTAGGAAAATCGCACATCTGGCTACGGTTTTTCTAATTGGCTGAGCGGTGCTTATTTCTTGGGAAGATGTGTGAAACGGTAGCAACCTCCACCATGGAAGCTGAATTTGTAGCATCTTATGAGGCATCCAATCAAGCTATTTGGTTGAGAAACCTTGTCACTGGGCTGCGTGTAGTAGGTGGAATAGAAAGACCACTGAAGTTGTATTGTGACAGCAGGTCAGTCGTTTTATTCTCCAACAACAACAGGAGCTCTTCTCGATCAAAACACATTGACATTAAGTTCTTGGCTACGAAGGAGAGGGTAATTAAGTTCTTGGCTGTGAAGGAGAGGGTATAGAGTGGACAGATATCCTTAGAGCATATTGGAACAAACTCTATGATTGTGGATCCGCTTACAAAGGCAGTGATATCGAAATTTTTCCATGACGCTCATATGGGTATCGTTTTGTTTGAGACTGTCTAGTTTTAGTGGGAGTTTGCTCTTTATGTATGCATTATGTTTTTGATATGTTTTTGAATGCTCTATTTTGTTTTGGATATGTTTTATTATGTTGATGAAATTTTATTGAGTACTCATTTTGGTTGATGGTTACACTCTGTATTATTATTGTTTTGCTTGATCTCACTTTTGTTGGTGACCAGTTGGAAACAAACATGATGATCACATTACATTTAGTTTTCATCCTACACTTCTATAATGAATCTGTGTCATTTAGGGGTATTGGTAAGGTAGTTGATGATGAACTTAGTCATAAGATCTATGGCGAATATTACATATATGATCTTCAAAAAAGTTCTCTACCAGCAGACATTGCTAAACCTCTAGTTTCTTTTATCCAAATGGTTTCAGAGGCAGCCCGATTCAAATATATTGAGAACAAAGTATTAGATCAAATTGTTGGATTTAATTTTCTATTGTGGGCTTAATATGTAAAAAAAAATATGTACAGCAGTCCAATTGTAAAGTCAATTTCAAATGTGGTTTTGATTGTAAATAATTGACTATTGAGGTATCAACTAATTATAGATATTAAGTGTAGAGACCATTATATAATTCCTATTTCGTTAAAGGACCGAAATAGTAGGAATTGTACTTAACCCTACAGGTATATAAAGGGTCGCTGTCCCAGAGGAGTTGAATACGATTCAAGTTTTACGTTCCTTTCGTACTGCTTCCGCAAAAATCGATTCTCAACTTCTCTGGAAGGCTTGCCAAACCTAATTCTATACATCAAGATCGAACGAACAACGATTTAGGACGCAACCTTTTTTATTCAATTTCTATTTTGTTGGAATCGCAACCTTTTCTTATTCAATCTATTTTGTTGAATCTAGTGGTTTGCACGATCTAGGTTATTATTGAATTATTTGAGATTAATTCTTACATAGTTCCCCAAATTACATATGTTGGTGCCACTATAGTTCCTTAAGTGACAAGCAACCCTGTTCGATTTCAACAAATCCCCCAGGTCACCATGGATGCTTCGAGGGATGTGTTTGTGCAGAAATTGTATGGGTTTGGCATAAAAAAGATTGGCCACCTAAAATTTATGAAGCTATATTCAGAAACTATTAACATAGAGAATCCTTAAATTAAGAGATAGAATCCCAGACTTTGTCTTGTTTTTTGGAGAAGATGATAATCGACTTTGGGGCATATTATTAGATTTTCCATCCAATGCAGTGAACTCACCAACTTAAAAAATTCTGCTAACTATAACTTTGATTATTTCTTAATTCCTTAAAGATATAACTTTCATATTGCACTCAACCTTTCAAGGAACTCAATCAACTTATGGTATGAGATAAACTGAGATCAAAGCATTTAAAGATAGCATAGAAGTAGTGTGGTAATGGCCAAAGATTATATTATCAAAATATGAAAAAGGCCAAGAAAAGTTAGGTAATTAGCCATTTAAAGGTCATATGAAGCTCGGTGCATATAAAAAGTGCCCGATCAAACAAAGGTCATAAGTGATGTAAGTTGTGAATTTTTGTGCTTTAATAATGGCGAATATGATTTGGCTATGGAGCTCATGTCTTGATAGATGGCGACACAAAATATAAAAGAGAAATTGAATGGTGATAGAGTTTTTTTTTTATTTGTTGGTTGGTGTTAAAATCCTTTTTTGGGAGCTTTCAGAGGGAGTAAGAGTTATTGGGAATTGTATTTTTATTTTTTGAATTTTAAATCATAAATGAGTTTGAATTTTCAAAATAGGCTAACATATTAAGCATGACCTAATAGACCAACTTAATATAAAGAGACAATTGTTAAATTCATTTTGTGAGTTTTTATTTGGGCTTTATATTTGAGCTTGAGTTTAAATTATTTAGTTGTGTATTTAGTTATTGTAACCAAGGGAGCATCCCTTAAGCGATTATTTATGTATAAAAAGTAGAAGACCAAATGAGCTAGCAATGAGAAGTAGTGGATTTACTGGAAATTGCATGTAGAACTTCTAAATGGAGTGGCGAAGCAACATAGAGGAGCAACCAAATTCTCCGATGAATTCAAAAAAAAAAAAAAAAAAAAAAAAAAAAAAAAAAAAAAAATTCAAATCAATTCAATCAAGCAGTCAATTTAATTTTTTGAAGGAATCAAAAAAAAAAAAAAAAAAAAAAATCAACTCAATCAATCAAGCAGTCAATTTAATTTTTGAAGAATCGTCTTTATTTTTTCCAAAAGTATTGTCTATTTACTTTTACTGTAATTACAAGTTCTCTTAACATTCCGAGCAATCAAAACTCTTTTTACATTTCTTTGCTCAATTTATATTTTATCTCATAGATGGTGAAACATATATCTGTAAATCCAACTCATAATCTAGAAGTCAGATAAGTCGTATTCATTTTTATAGTTGGTGTATTACACACACCTAACATGTCCACACATTCCAAATAAGTTGTCAGCCCTGTAAGGTTGCACAACAATCTTTCTTGGGCACACTCAGAGGATACAAGCTTATTTTTTACCGACACCTTCTTTACTGCTGTCACTAAATAGCAAATTATACATTTTACCCTCTTATACTTCATATTTGACGTACGCAAATAAAACTATTATGGTCTATTTTTATTTTAGATTACTCCCTTGCATTAGAACGATGCGTTCTGCCTATTATTGCTCAATTTATTATAGAACTATGAAATTTAATACTGTTTGTTATATTAGAAACTAGATCTAAAACGTTATCCTTTAATTCATACACAATCACAAAGTTATTCTTCAATTTTCCTGTTTTATTAATCATAAAAATGAATATATTCAAATACCTAAATGTGACTTTCACAAATAAAAAATGGTTGAATGAAAGCAAAATTGTAGAAGACTACTCTCATTCATTAAGAACTGATTGTTTAATTAGTTCAAGACGAAAAAGTTAGTGTAGATGTGGGAACCCATTTCTTAAAGAAAGTGGTAGCCACAGATAGGGGTGTCAAAATGGGTTGGTGTATCGGGTTTGACACGGATTTGCCTAGCATGCGACACAATTAGAGTCAACACGAATACGACATGTTTAATAATTGTGTCAAATTTGTCAACACGAACACGATACAAAAATTAGACAAGTGACACGAACACGACATGTGTAACCCGCCTAATATCATAAGCAGGTTAAATGAATCATGTTGACCCGCATACGATCCGTGTAACCCGCTTAATACCATAAGCAAGTTAAGTGGGTCGTATTGACCTGTATACAACCCACTTAACGTGTTTATAATATTTTTAACTATTAACCTATTTAATTCAAATTATATTTAAAATAAATTTTTATACATAAAATATATAGAGTCTCCAATATTCATTACTAAAATAATAAAAAATTAATACAACAATATAGTTTAAATAGGGTTTTAGTTGGCTTATTATATTTGACACTAAAATTATCTCGTTACCCTAAATAAACGGATCAATCGCCTAACCCGTGTGTCAACCCGTGACACGACGTTTATGTTCATGTCATAAATGGGTGACCTGTTTAACCTCAACCCAAACCCATTTATTTTATGTGTTAGGCGAATCGTGCTCGCGTATCATGACTAATTTTGACACCCCTAGCCACGGATCTTCACTTTCTCTCTCAAATTTCCATTAATTTTAAGAATAATCAGCTGTGGAAAAGCCTTAGGTGGTGGTTGGCAATTGAGAGGGTCGATTTTCTCACTAGAAATGACTGACTTCCTTTTCCTCTCTCTCTCTCTCTCTCTTCCTCTTCTTCTTCTTCTTCTTTTTCTTCTTTTCGTTCTTCCATTTCCCACTACATAAAATTCTTTTCTTTTTTCTTTTCTTTTCCTATAGAGCTATAAACAAATTGATTCGAGCCAAGTATCATAGTATTTGAGATTGATTTTCTAGTATGTATTTTCTAGCTCGAGCCAAGTTCAAGTTTAATATTAAGCTAAAAAAAATTTTTAAGTTTGATTTCTTTAATTTTGGAGCCAAGTTTGATTTCTTTAAACATAATTATATTTTAATATTATTTTTTTTTCTAATAATATCGTTTGATCTCTCAATATTACAAATTAAATCTACTTTACATGCTAGCTTTTTATTTTATACCATTTAATTAACTTCTATTTTGTAATAAAATTTATAAATTATAAAAAATAATTATTTTCGCTTGGAGCGGTTCATACGCTTTCTAGTTGAGTTTGTTCACAAAAAGCAATCGCGAGAGCTTCAATTTACGTTTGAGCTTGCTTTGATATATTAACGAACAAGTTTAACAAATTTTTTAACGAGCTAAACTTGCACTGAGCTCCAATAGCTAAATTGTTTTACAGACCTACTTTCCCATCCTTCTTCCATTTTTTTTTTTGTCTGTTTCATAGATTGCCACCACACTATACTCTATCAGATCCCACTCACTGATTTATTTTTCTCATTTTTTCAATCTTTCCTATTTAATTCATTCATTTTCATTATCATTTAAGTTTATTTAAATTATCCTATTTCTAATTTGATTCCAATAAAATAAATAATTTAGCTTCTCAAATAACATTCCATTCTTATTTTTTATTAACTTTGTTTTACTTTATTTATTTTTTTAAGCTAATTTTGGACACAATGTAACATCTGATCATTTACTTTAACAATATATATTGATAATATTAATAATTGAATATTAATATTATTAATATATAAATATATTCAACTATATTAGATTTCTAAATAAACTTTAACTAACGGATAATTTAGGATTTTCTCTATCCTTTATTCTACTATAATTACTCATCTCCTAATATATATATCTCCAACTAAATTTAGAAAAGGGGCTAATTCTCAAATTCTCTCAATTTACAATTCTTTTAACCCTCAATTTCTGATGGTTAACATATAGTTACTTAATTCATTTGCCTTTCACACTTGCAGATGAATATTCAGATTTCCGAAGCACAATTACCGGTGAATCATCACAAGAAGGCATATAAGACGGTGGTTCTCGGAGAGTAGTCTGAGGAGTACCGCCATTCTTCACTATAAAAACTGTATTCATTCCCCAGGTAAGATGGTGCTCTAAGTGACAATGCAGGAACCATACTCCTGCCAAAATTAATCCATATACTTAGTTAATGCAAAAGATTTAATTTAATTAAGGTTGATTACAAAAACAGCCCTTGATGTTTGTTTTACCACGCACTTTGACTTTCAAATGAGTAGTAATTTTAAGTCAAACATCAAGGATTTTTTTGTAATTAACCATTTGATTTAATTAATGATTAGTTAAAGAATTTACCAGGATTATTTGCTTTGAATCGAATAGCCAGCCACCCTTTCGTTGGAAGCGTAGCAGTGTTCAAATATGGTGGATCAACCAAATTATATGTTTTCGGATCTTCTTCGAAATCGAAATTTCCTCCTCCAGCTCCAACCACATAAAAACTATATCCATGGAGATGCATTGGATGATCCTCTGAAGTATTAAATAAATTAGATGATTGAAACACCATTTCTACTTCTCATGGAGATGCATTGGATGATCCTCTGAAGTATTAAATAAATTAGATGATTGAAACACCATTTCTACTTCTTCTCCATATTCCAGCACCTTCACCTTTGTCCCCTTCAAAGATTCGCTAGCATTAGCTGGCAAAGTTCCTGCAACGAAATCGTAAAACTCCGGTGGCATGTCCGGGAAATCTTCGGTGTAAAAACCACTCATGTTGCTGCAACAAACATTTCACAATTAGCTTCTAACTTCTGTCCACTAAAAATGTTATTCTTCGTTATAGTCCGTCATACACGAAGGAAGGAAATGTTTGCTAGGATAAGACTTACCTACAAGGTGTATGGAACTACTCATACACCAAGCAAATGAAGGAATGATGGTTTTTTAACAATTGTTATAATTTTTCATTTGTTTTCAATAATGGTCGGAAATACTCTGGCTGAAACCAAAAAAAAACTATTTGGTACTGTAGGAAAGTCGTTTCTATATCTGGTACTAAGCAGTATTATAATGCTATTAAATCTATATTTTATTTAAAATATTATTACAGTAAGCATATGCGAATTAAAGTGTAATATGGAAAAACTTAATTATACTAAGTGTATGAATCCGTCTGTACACCAAACTAATTACATACATTATTTTAGTTTAAATGATAATATTTCTGATCATATACCAAAAAAAAAATATATGGAACAGATAAATTTTTTTTATTGGTTTGGTGTATTGAACCGCCCATACACTGGGTGTAAGCAAGTCTTATAACAGGGGATAAAAAGAGCAAACCTGTAGTAAGCCTGAAGCACATCTATCTTAGGGTTTACCCAAGTAACATTGTTTAAGCTTGAATCTTGAGAGACTGTTTCATTTCCTGAACTGTTAAACGAGAATGAGTTCATAGAAGCTATAATGTACATGTGGGTAGTGATATTTTTCGGGACATTCTGATTATGAAGGCTTCTCAAGTTATTCCTGAAACTAATTGCAGCCTCCATATCTGCGTAAGAAGGAAGGGTTGTGGATGGGAAAGAAGGAGAAGCTGGTGGCGACGTATAGTTGCCACTATATTCAAGAATTGCAGTAACATTTGTTTTGTCATATGTAGCATAAACGACCCTTCCTGTATATTGTCTAGCAGCAATGTAATATTGACCAAGAGACTGGTTTATTGTGACAAGAATGTCCATGGTTTGAATGTCCATGGTTTGTCCTGGACCTATCAGTATATAGCTTGTGACAAATGGTTTAAGATATGCTCCATCCATTCCTACAACAGTGAGATTGTGTTCTGCAATTGCCAGGAATACTTCTGCGTTCATAATTGCATTCACTATACGAAGAAGATACGTCTTCCCAGAATCAACTTGCCAACGGTATGTTGATTCTGCAACCAAAATTGTGATTAGCTTTATAATGTCTCAATTCAGCTAGATCATTATTTATATTAATATTATTTACCGTTGGAGCAAGCACAATAATCTCCCGGTTGGCCATTTATGATGTAAGCATCAGAAACCGGTAAAGTATCCCCAATTGCAAGATCTTGTTCAACTAATAGATTCACATCATAGGTATACCATGAACCTGCAAGCAAGGAAATGAACCAAAAATAGAAAAAACAAGAGTGGTTAGAACCATTTAACATTTTATATAGTGTAAAGATTTGGAAAGAAATTGAGAAATTTTTGCATACCCAGTACAAGAATTTCTTCTGCATCAGGCTTGGGATAAGGATAGGATTTTCCTTGTTCAGGATAAATTACAATGGCTCCATGGACAGCCATGGACAGTGTTTCTTGTCCAGTCACTATGGGCATGCCACCAAAGGGTGCCTTCTTCTTCAGAAAATATGACCTCATAGGTAAAGTTTCCACCAGGCGGAATTCCACATTGTGTAATGTATTCTGGACCATCAGACCATGGGTTTCTTGGTTGCTTCACTCCATGCCTGCAACCATTTCAATTAATACATCATAAACTTTTAAAGAGGAGAAGTGCTAAGCCAATATTTTTTTTGTCAATCCATAAACGAACAATTGTTTTAACAATATCCAATTAGAGAACTAAAAGTCTTTAAAATTCATTCATAAATCTGCATTTTTACGCTTGATATAAAAAATTTACTTAAAATCTATAAAAATCATTATGCTTAACTTAAAATTTACGTAAACTGAAAATTTATAAATGAACCGTAACCTCAAAAAGGTATAAACTATTGAAAATAATGAATATCTATTCCAAAATTATGGTCTCCGGGTATCTAGTCACAGACAGTTTAACAATAATGATAAACAAATATTAAGGCTTTATTTGTTTCCGTAAAATAACTTGTAAGAAAATATTTTCATAATTTTCCGTTTTTTGGAGCGTTCAGAAAAATAATTCAACGGAAAATATTTTTCTGGTCAAAGGAAAATTAAATCATTTTTTAAGGAAAACAACTTCTCACTTTCGAGAGAGTAAAACATTTTCCGGACATTGGCAAACCTTATAAATTCATATCTTTTAATTTATTAATCATCATAGTCACTACTACTAGTCATCATACTACTAGTCATCATTTACCACCGGCAGCAACCACCACTGGCCATCGGTGGTTTTCATAATTTACATTTTCTTTTGCATTCTTTTCATATTCAACAATAAAATTTTTAAATTATAAAATTTCGGATATAAAGACTTTAATACTTTTAACTAATTTTCAATATTACAACAAAACAATGGAAAATAAATCATTTGGAAAATATTGTTCAAGAAAAATGTGAAAACATTTTCCAGTAAATTATTTTCCTGTAAATTATTTTAGAAAACAAACGGAGCCTAAATACAAATTTTAAAACTTCAAAAATTAATTTAAAATTTACATTTTAATTTTAAATGTAAATTTTAAATGATTATGCTTAAACTAATATTTCACTTACACTGTCATAATGTAATGTGATGAACTTTAAATGTGATGAACTTTAAGCTTGACAAAGGTATAAACTATTCGAAACAAAAAAACAAATTAATATATATTCAAAATTTTATGTAAGTTTCTAGCTACCTTTCAAAACCATACTTTTGACTATATTTAAAAAAAAAAAAAATTATTGCTTCTTAATTATATATAGTCTACTGAACTCTAGGTTTTAGAAAAGCACTTGAAAGTAGAAATCAATATTTGACAAATTATGATTTGATAAGTATTTAGTCAACAATGGTAAACAAAAACCAAAATTTTTTTCATCAGCAAAATTTTTAATTTTATTAATTAGAATTACCACAAAAAAAACTTAACAAACCTCTGCAAAATATATATAATTTAAAAATTAAATTGCCAATCTCCAAGAATTAGTTAAATAAAAAAAAAATGATGGTGGTTCTGCAAATACATACCAGTGAATGGTGACTTTAAAGCCTCCTCGGTTGTGAACATTAACAAAAACTGTATCTCCCTTGTTTACATAAAGCACTGGCCCTGGAAGGCTTTCATTCACTACCAGAGCAGATTTTGTGCTGCACAATCTTGTAAAATTTTTATCTTTCAGCTGAAAAAATCAATAATAATAAAATGATTATAATAAATAAGGTGCCAAGTGAACGGTTGATTAATGTTGGTAACAAGTAATCAAACTGCTATAATAAATGAAATGAAGAATGTAATTCCACTTTATATATATAAAGTGGAATTCACTTGTCTAGACTCATTATGAGCTCATCCAATAACATAAAATCAAGCGATAGCAGAGGAAGCATAAAAGTATAGTTAGTGCAATTGCACAAATAAATACAATTAATACAAATTTAATTTATTAATTTATATTAATTAAAGAAAATCAGAATCTTAATTTATGAGATTAAATATTAAATTTCAAATATTATTATCATTTGATAATAATAATTCATTTTGAAGTTGATGTACTTACAACAAAATCCTGGTAATGGACCTTTCCTTCAACACTGCAAAGAAGCATCACACTCAAAGTCACTAAAAACTCCAACTTTTTCAATCCCATTTTGTTCACTCAAAGCCTCACCCTTGGCCTTGGTATTTGGTTACTCGTCTAATG
This sequence comes from Jatropha curcas, assembly GCF_014843425.1. The sequence goes on from NW_023591768.1 coordinate 467,100, forward strand.
CTTCTTTTATATAATAATTATTAATCCATAATTAATAACTAGTGCCCCTTTGACTTTTAGCTCATTTGGTTAGGTATAAACTTTGACTTATCGTTCATTTGGTTTTTTTGTCTTTTTGGTTAGTGATATAACTGTTTTTATAGTAGTAACCTGTTTTTTATAGTAGTAAACCATATCAACCATTAATGAAAATTGAAATTTTCTTAATATAGTATAGAGTGCAACTGAAGGTCTATCTCTGATCCTCCGTTCAACTTAGGACAGACAACTAAGGTTCTTCTGAAATAGCGATTTTATTTATTCAATTATTATTTATATTTATTTTTATTTTTATTTTGTAAAGAAAAATGGTGTCATGTATTAGATATCATATTTTAATCTGTACTAAGCTCAGTATTTGGACTTATTTCATAAATTCGTATGTTTAACCAGAAAACCCCTCACGTGACCCAATAATGTCCTTGAATGCCTTGCAAGTCTTGAACTAGAAAAGATTTTATTATATAATATTGTGTTTTAAAAGAATTTTATCGCGTTCTCAAAATGAAAAAGGAGTCACTAAAGGAAATCTGATTTTTGAAGGTGTTTTTTTTTTTTTTTCTTTTTTTTTGTGTAAAAAGGCGGTTCTAACTGCCTCTGCGTGCCTTTGAGGTGGTCGTTGAAATCGCCGCTGTAGTCCCGCCTCTATATTGTAGGGGCAGTTATTCCAAGCATCGGAGTAGGTCGAATGGTAGAAGCAGTTGTTTTTCGGCAGTTCCACCCGCCGCAACAAAATAACTAGAGACAGCTATAAGTGTCTGAAAGTATATTGATGAATTCTGTTTTGATCTTGTCGCTCTAATTTATTTTCAATAAGTTGCCAGCTGGCAATGACGGATATTATTTTTTAGTTTAAGAGCGATAGAGACCTGTATGAGAAAAAAAATCTCTCTTTGTATTTTTAATTTTCATTCTCTCTCAAGAAAATGATTTGATTTTCTCAGTTGATTTCTTCATCTTGACTATGATTGCATAAATTAGCTCACCATGGTATCAGAGCATTAGGTTACTGAAGTTTGATCTTAAATTCTTTTTCTTCTGCATCAATCAGAGCAAATGACGAATTCCGATGATTTGGAGCCAAACAGATCTCATATTGCAAGATCAGAAGCTGAATTGACTAATGATCCTCTGAATTTAACTAATTCAGATCATCCTGGACTAAATCTAGTCAGTGTACTTTTGAATGGAAGCAATTATCACTCTTGGAGCATATCCATGACAGTGATTTTCGTAAGTGTACGAAATCGCTAGAAGTAATATAGAATGAGTAGAGTATCGTATCCACAGGGATTGTATACCAAGTATCAAAATTATATTATCCTATTATTATTTAAACAATAATTGAGGAAATTGTTTATAGAAATTAAATACAACAAGTAAAAATAAGAAGTTAAGCAAGCAATTATTGATTAAAGAAATCAAGGAATTGAACTACTAGGGGTTTTGATTTCACTTAATTCTATCCAATTTATTTTATTAGTTCATTAATCAATGTTAATTATTCAAATAGGGGAAACAACTCTAAATTCACTAACAAGCTCTTCCGATGTATTGCTAGCTATTTTAATTCCATTTAATTACCTATTTTCCAATAGCGCAATCATTTATACCTATTTTCCAATTAGCGCAATCAAATATGAATTAAATCAATTAAGTTGATGTAGTTATTTATTGAATTTACAATTTAAGGTTGATAAATCATAAAACCCCCCCATGAGTCAAACCAGTATAGCTTTCCGCATCAATGTATTATTTCTCATGTTTGTTTTATTATCTTTTTTCACTTATCAAAGATCCTTCTTCGCGATTATTGATAATGTGAAATAATCAATCCAGGGGAAAAGCTCCTGCCTGGAAGCATTAAGTTCATCAATAAAATCATAAACTTTGAATAAGGAAAAATAAATCTTAATTGCATAAATCTTGGAAACAGGATTAAGGCTACAATCAAACCCCCTAGAAAAGAAGATCTTAGTTAGACATGACAACTTAAAAATATAAAACTCAGTAATGCTTGGATAAATATTTCATAATCAATAAGAATAATGAAAGAGATAAGCAAGATTTTAAGAGTTTAGAAATAAAGAACTAGTAAAACAATTGGTATGGATGGCTTCCTTGAACACAGACTTTGGACAACTTTGAATACTTAACTTCTAAAAATAGAACTATATACAAAGCTATAAATGAGAGAAGAGTATGGAATGTAGTGTTAATGTGTGGGGCATGATTTACAATGATACTTGCTCTCTTATATAGACTTCTTTCTGCGGAAGAGAACTTCTACATTGTTTAGGAATAAATTCCACCTTATTTATGGAATTAAAGTTCTCATCAGCTTGAATTTCTCTCAATCATGTCTTCCATGTGCATTTAAATTAAGGCTTTTGATTTGTATGATTTGTATGTGAAGAAAGTTGTCCAAGATTAGCTCTTGAAATTGGTAGGAATTTGTTGGCAAATTTTGACTAAATTTAAGCTCTTTATCTTTGGCACAGGCGTGCTGATTGGCACGGTTTGGGGCGTGCCAGGCTCTGGAAGTCTGGGCGCAATTGTAGCACGAGCGTGCAGCTCAGCACGAGCGTGCAGCTCAGCATGGGCTGGGGCGTGCGCGCCTCTGACTGTTAGCTTGTTTTGCCTTGTTCTTAGCACGGGCATGCTGATTGGCACGCCCTAGGCCGTGCTAATTTAGTTTTTGCCTTATTTTTGTCCTTTTCTTGCAAAACCCTACAAATTTTCTCAAGATCAAGTGACAAGGAAGCTTTTAAATAAAAACATAATAAATTAAATAAAACTAATTTTAAATAAATTAAAAATACTAAAATTCTTAATAAAAAATTACATTAAAATACTATAAAATATTCACCTGATCAAATTCCCCAAACTTAAACCGTGGCTTGATCCATTGCTTTGTCCTCAAGCCAACAAAATTAAAAACTAACAAAAAAGTTAGCTTAATATAGTAGGAAATATTATTTCACAATTTCAATAAGTGATCAAAGTCATAACATTGAGACAATCATGTGTTTCCTATGCTACATTATTTTCTAGTAAAAAAAATTCAATTTCAATAAAACACATTCCTTAATTTAAACATAAGTTAACAAGATTTAACACAATAATATATTGCAACTTATGACAGACTTTAGGAGTATGAATTTTTCACAAAAATTCATTAACCTTAAAATTAAGAGGTAAATAAATACAAGTTCAACATTCCCATAGACAAAATTAGTCATCCCTTCTCCACAATTATAATGCATACAATTTTAAAAGATCAAAAGGTCTTTATTTAGGTTCTAATGGGGTTTTAGGGGTATAATTTTAGCTAAACAAAGAAAAGGATAACATGGTAGACAGAAGTACAAAGAATGTTTAATATAAGGATTTTTATTTATATTAAAAACAAATTTTTATTTGTAAAGGGGAACTAACTTTGAAGTCTCTTACTAGCTTGAAATTAGAACTATTTTTGGCAAGGTCTCTTCATAGCACTTTTGATATTTTCTCCCTTGCTAAAGTTCCACAAACTTGAATTCTTGATCAATTGCTTCTCTTATGGGGTTTTTTTATTTTTATTTTTATTTTTTTTTCATTTGCTAGTATTAATGAAATTTTCTCCCTTTGTTGCTATGTTTTAATAAAAATTAAATCCTTCAATTTCACATTATTGCATTATTGACTTAAGGTAAAAATAAATTGGTTTAATGGCTAGGTTTAAATAACGGTCTTGTTGAACAATAAAAATTTTGATATAGGCTTCAAATTGGTTTGCAAGGGTCATACTTTAACTTAGATGTCTAGGCTTAAATATGAAGTTTAACAAAGAATGCCTAAATCATCTCTTTCTAAATTGTAAGCAACTTAAAAATTCTTTGTCTTTGAAGAAAATTTAATTTTGTTTCTTGGAATGTCAAGGTTAAATAATTTTGTTAAAATTTACATCTATATATCATAGAATTCACAAAAAATTATGTTTATTCTTAGAAACAAATAGTTTAAATCAAAAATCATGTTAAGTCAAAAATTAAAATTTAAACTAAAAAAATATTAGCTTCAAGAAACAACTAAATTCATGCCAAGTTAATGAATTTATGATAATTTTTTAAACGCTCACAATTTTATTCCAACCATATTAACACTAATGAATAAACAACAAAATAAAATATAAGACATAAAATAAAAAATTTTTTAACTGAAAATTTCCTATTCCCCACTTAAATTTAGACATTGTCCCCACTGTGTGCAAAAATTAAGATCCAATTCCCAAACTTGTCATAAATCATCTAATGTAAAGTAAGAAAAATTAAAAATAAAGTAGAAGAATTCTTACACCATTATATTGGGACAATACATAAAAGACAAGGAAACAAAGAGCATGGTCTTTTAATGGCTAAATGCTGACAAATGGGAAAGAATAAATAATAATATAGACCTAATTTAAAAGAAAAAAAAATTTTTGAAATAAAAAAAATAAATATAAATTAAAAGACAAAAAAAAAAAAAAATAAATAAAAGAAATGAACGTTAAAGTCTTTTTTTTTTTTTTTTTTTTTTTGAAGAAAGAAAAAAAAATGAATCATTATTAAAAAGAAATAATTAAAGGAAAAAAAAGTAAATGATAAGTCAAAAAGAAAGTAAGAAAAGATATGCAAACGGGTAGGTAGGAATGCAAAAGTGGGTAGAGTAGGACCATAAAAAGAAAGAAAGGAAGTAAAAAAAAAAAAAATTAGAGTAAAACAAACAAAAAAGAAAGAAAGAAAAGTAGGTAGAGTAAAAAAAATAAATAATAATTAAAAGTAAAGTAAAGCTGACCGTGCTGACTGGGCGTGCTAGGTAGCACGGGGGTGCTGTGTAGCATGAGGGTACTGGATAGCACGGCCTGGAGGGTGCTGGAGTCTGACTATGAGTGTACTTTTCTATGGAGGCAGCACGGGGTGCTAGATAGCACGGCCTGAGGGGTGCTAGAGCCTGATTCTTGCAGTTTCAATCAGTTTTCAAGCCTTTTTAATTTTTTTTTTTGACCTGCAATATGAGTATAAAACACTAAAATAAAAGAAAATAATGGTTTAAAGATGGGAGAACAAAATGAAAAATATAAGTAATAGTAAAATAAAAATAAATAAAATAAAAGGAAAGAAAAGAAAATGATGGGTTGCCTCCCATTAGCGTTTTTGTTTAAAGTCTTTCAAATTCGACTTTTGAGAAGTTCTATCGAAATAAACGGCGATTCGCCCATAGTATGTTATCATGTAGTGATTCACGACATGGTCTTAGTTGGAAATGCGCCTTCAAGAGGCTAGTTTGAGAAAATTTTTTGCTCGTCATTTACCAACAACATCTTGCTTTGAATGATGAAACTTGGGGAAAACCTGTATTAGATCATGGAGAACACCAATTTATTAAATGTCTTATTATTGGAAGAATAAGTAGGCATCTTGCTGGTGGGTGTATATATAAAGGACTCGATGAGCTTCAAAATCAATAGACTCAATTATTTCTTTCATCTACCAATACTTGCTTTCTGTTATTTTATGCTTATTTTCATTTAAACTCTCATCCAATGTTCCTTCCAGTTGTACCTCGCATTTTTCATGGTCGTTAATAATCATATCTGAAAACAAGAAATTGAGATTTAATTCGTCTTCAAAGGAGCTGCATTTTTCACATGTAGGCTTTATTTCTTTTAAATATGCAATTTCCCATGAAGTTTTCTCAGAATTGCACACCTCATCTCGATATCCATTAATGGCCATGGTTATCAATTCCGCTGCTTACACCTCCAAATTATTTATTGCTGCTTGTTGGATTTTAAAATTCTCACGAGTTTCATTCATAAATTCAATGTGAGATTTAGTAAGGGCAGTAATCAAGGGCAGTAATCAAATCCTCTAAATTCTTTTGCTTTTCTTCTTCATACTCAAAATTTTGAGGATATTGGTGATTCCAACCCTGCAGTGAAGGATTCCACTGCCAACGGTAGTCAAAATCTGCTATATCATTTAATATGTAAAGTACATCTTTATAGCTACTTTCCAGAGGGTGAATACCGGTTGCAGAAAATCCATTTTCTACCCAACTTCTAGTTTCTTCATCTAATCCACAATAAAATATGTAAGTGAGATATTTATTAATAAAATTATGATAAGGACATTTTTCCAATAATTCATTAAATCTTGCCCAAGCTGCATAAAATGGCTCTAAATGTTGTTGAATAAAACTTGCAACTACTTCTATTGTTGATGAAACATCTCAAAAATATTGTACAGAAAATTAATGAAAAGTAAAGATCAATTAAAAACAAAGAAACAAGTACTACAAATAATATAAACAAATATTTCAATTAAGAATAAAAACAAAATGTTCAAAATTAATAACAAGATAATTCGTATTGATATTGGTATTGCCAATCCCCGGCAACGGCGCCAAAAACTTGACAGTTGATTTCGCAAGTGTACGAAAAATCGCTAGAAGTCTATAGAATGAGTAGAGTATCGTATCCACAGGGATTGTATACCCAAATTACCAAAATATATTATTCCTAATTATTATTTAAACAATAAATGGAGGGAAATTGTTTTAATAGAAACTTAAAATTCAACAAGTTAAAAATTAAGAAGTTAAGCAAAGCAATTATTGAATTTAAAGAATCAAGGAATTGAAAACTACTTAGGGGTTTGATTGCACTTAATTCTATCCAATTTATTTTATTAGGTTTATTAATCCAATTTTTTATTTTTCAAGTAGAGGGAAAACAACTCTAAAATTCACTAACAAGCTCTTCCGATGTATTTTGCTAGCTATTTTAATTCCATTTAAATTACCTTATTTCCAAAGCCGCAATCAAATATGAATTTAAATCATTTAAGTTATGTAGTTGTTTATGAATTACAATTTAAGGTTTGAATAATCATAAAAACCCCCCCATTGAGTTTCAAACCATATAGCATTCCGCATTCAAGTTATTATTCTCATGTGTTTATTAATCTTTATATCAAAGATCCTTCTTCCGATAGTTGATAATTTGAAATAAATCAATCCAAGGGAAAATTCTGCCTGGAAGCATTAAGTTCATCATAAATCATAACTTGAAAAAGGAAAAATAAATTTTAATGCATAAATTGGAAAAAGAGATTTAGCATACATCAAACCCCCTAGTATAAGAGTTTAGTTAGAATATGGCACTTAAATAAAACTTGTAACGCTTGATAAATATTCATAATCAATAAGAATAATGAAAGAGAATTAAGGCAAGTTAGAGTTTTAGAATTAAGAACTAGTAACAATTGGCTTGGATGCTTCCTTGAATCTTTTGCACAACTCTTGAATACTTAACTTTCTAAAAACAACTATATACAAAGCTATAAAATGAGAGAAAGAGTATGGAGTGTTAGTGTAATGTGTGGGGATGATTTTACCAATGCTTACTTCCTCTCTTTATATAGACTTTGGGAGAGAACTTCTACATTTTTTAGGGAATAAATTCCAACCTTGTTTATGGGAATAAAGTTCTCAATCAAGCCTTGAATTCCTTGAATTTCTCTCAATCATGTCTTCCATATGCATAAATTAAGGCTTGATTTGTATGTGAAGAAAGTTGTCCAAGATTAGCTCTTGAAATTGGTAGGAATTTGTTGGCAAATTTTAACTAAATTTAAGCTCTTTATCTTTGGCACGAGTGTGCTGATTGGCACGGTTTGGGGTGTGCCAGGCTCTGAAAGTCTGGGCGCAATTGTAGCACGGGCGGGCGCAATTGTAGCACGGGCGTGCGCACCTCTGACTGTTTGCTTGTTTTGCCTTGTTCTTAGCACGGGCGTGCTGATTGGCACGCCCTAGGCTGTGCTAATTTAGTTTTTGCCTTATTTTTGTCCTTTTCTTGCAAGAAAACCCTACAAATTTTCTCAAGATTCAAGTGGAAGTGGTGTTTCAAGGAAGCTTTTAAATAAAAAAACCTAATAAAATTAAATAAACTAATTTAAATAAATTAAAATACTAAAACTAATTAAAACATTACATTTAAAAATACTACTAAAATAATCACCTATCAATCCATAAACTATAGCTCTTAGGCGAAGAATAAGCTGGAGATTTCATAATGGAAGGTTATGAGAACCTAACTCTAATTCTAACCTAACTCTAATTCTCCTGTGTATGAGAGATGGATGAGAACAGACAGTATGGTAGTTTCATGGCCTTTGAACTCGATATCGAAAGATATCGTTGAAGCTTATATTCAAATTCAGCCAAAGAACTTTGGGATGAATTATTTCAAAGATATGGTGATAGTAATGGACCTCTTCTTTACCAGATCACAAGGGAGATTTGTAGTTTTAGCTAAGGAAATTACTCAATAACAGTGTATTTCACGAAACTTAAACAAAGGTGGGATGAATTGGCTAGTTTAAAGACGTTTCTTGTTTGCGGTTACGGTGCAGCAAAATTCTTTATGGATTTTGAGAACGATGCAAGGTTGATGCAATTTCTTATGGGCTTAAATGATAGTTATGATCACGTGAGGAATCAAATTTTACTCATGGATCCCTTGCCATCAGTTAATAAAGCTTATTCAATGGTCTTGCGTGTGGAGAAGCAAAGAGAAATGAACCATTTTACTGTTGAATCTAGTGAATCTTAATTTATGCTTGCTCAGGGTAATTCAGGTTACAATAAAGCAATTTTAAGGATAGCAAGAACCAATTAAAGATAAGAGAGAGTTACTGGAAAGGAGAAGGAAAGGAGAACCAGTTTTGTGACAATTGTAGAACCAAAGGCCATACAAGGGAGACATGTTTCAAGATTATAGGATATCTTGATTGGTATTATGAGTTAAAGCAAAAGAAAGGTCAGTCACAGGCTCATATGGTTGAAAATGTAGGAGAAACTCCTTTTGATGTCTAGAATGAAAACTCAAAGGGACCTATAGTAGAATGGAGTGAGAATCTCACTAAGATCATTCAACAAGAAGTTATGATAGCCATGAAGGACAAGCAGATGATGACTGTAACTGATGAAAATGTATATGTGAACAATTCTTCTTTTGCAGGTACTGCATCTAACAAGGTTTTTAAAGGTACTGATGATAAGAACATAGGTGAATGGATCATTGACACAGGGTGTACTGAATAGGTGAATGGATCATTGACACAGGGTGTACTGACCATATGACCTATAACATTTCTTTTTTTGACACATTACACAAATTAGCCAAGCCAAAATCTGTCAAATTACATGATGGAGCCATAAAACTAGTTCATTATATAGGAACAATAAAGCTAAATGACAGAATTATTTTGACTAATGTCCTTTACATACCTTCTTTCAAATGTAATCTGATCTCAGTAACATCATTAACAAAAACAAATAAAATTGCAGTTAAATCCTTACCAAATTATTCTATTTTTCAAGATTTGCAGAGTAACGAGAAGATTGCTATTGGTCATGAGCAAGATGGGTTATATTTGCTGAATAAGAAGTCTTTTGATATTGTAAGTAGTAAATGTATGGCTACTTGTACTGAAAACAGTAGGAAAATACAAAAGTTTTAAACCATTTTGCATTCTAGACTAGGAACATATTTCATTAATACAAAGATTGAAATATGCTGGTCTCTGATGACTGGACCATGCATGATTGATGTGACATTGTAATGCGTCAATATGTCCTATTTCTAAACTAATTCAAGAGTTATTCTTTTTCCTACAAAATGTTACAAAAATCAGAAAAATGTGTTCCAATTAATACACATAGATTCTGTTGGGGTCCTTATGGTTGTTGCAATTCTATAAACTGAGAGCAAAAATTCATGGGTAACTATGTGCGAAGATAAATCTAGATGTTTACATGGTGTGTATATGAATATAACTATAGTGGAAGATAAATCTAGGTATACATGGGTGTATATGATAAATACTAAGCATCAAGTTTGTTCAGTTTTAAGCCATTACTTGCAGTTAATTGAAAGACAATTTGGAGTTAAAGTGCAAAAGGTTAGAACCGACAATGGAATTGAGTTCTTGAATACTTAATGTAGGGAATTATTTCAATCTAAGGGTATAATGCATCAAAGATCTTACATATACACTCCCCAACAAAATGGTGTGGTAGAGAGAAAACATAGAAGTTTGTTACAGATAGCAAGGGCATTTATGTTCCAATGTCATTTTCCTAAAAATTTCTGGTCTGAATGTCTATTGTCAGCAACTCATGTTATAAATAGAATACCTACTATGGTTTTAGATTGGAAGTCTCCTTATGAGGAATTGAATGGTAAACCTCCTGATATCTCATATTTCAGAACTACTGGTTGCCTTTGTTTTGCAACAAATATAAACCCTCACAAAACAAAATTCGGTCATAGAGCACAACCTGCAGTTTTACTTGGTTACTCCCAAAACCATAAAGCATATAAATTGTTCAATATTAACTCTAAAACCATTTTTCATTCTCGAGATGTACTTTTTCATGAACAACTATTTCCTTTCCAAATTTTCCACTCCATTACCTATGATACACCTGTTTTACCAAATATACTAGAACCAGTTAATGATTTTCATCATGATCTTGAAAATAATTCCTCTTTATCAAATTCTCCTTCTTCCAAACCTTTAAACTTGGTTACCCAATTACATGATTCATTAGATATTCAGGAGAGTCATATTATATCAGATGCACATAGTCATTCAGATCATGAAACTAGATTAGAACTTATAGATTCTCAACCAATCATTAGAAGGAGTAATAGAGTGACACAAAAACCATCTTGGCTTCAAGATTTTGTGGCAGCAGCACATACCAATGGTACATCATATGTTGCTCAGCAATCTCTCGCAGGTATTTCTACTCTCCATCCCTGTTCTGCACTTTTACCTACATCCTTATGCATTAGTTCAGCACTTTTACCTACATCCTTATGCATTAGTTCATCATATACTTCTTTTGTATCCAATGTGTCAAAGATTCCAGAGCCTGTTTTTTTTTCATCAAGCTAATAAAGACCTTAATTGGGTGCAAGCCATGCAAAAGGAACTTACAGCCTTAGATGAGAACAAAACTTGGGTTCTAACTGATTTACCAAAGGGTAAGAAAACTATTGGTTCTAAATGGGTGTACAGGGTAAAGTACAAATCAGATGGGAGTGTTGACCGGTATAAGGCACGTTTAGTTACCAAGGGTTATACACAATTATTGGGATTAGATTATACTGAAACTTTTTCCCCTGTGGCTAAACTAGTGACTATTAGAATATTTTTGGCAGTTGTTGCTTCTAAAGGGTGGTCCTTGCATCAATTGGATATCAATAATGCATATCTCCATCGTTTTCTTGATGAAGATATATATATGATACTAATGCATCCCAAAATTTGTGGAAGGTGATGCAGTAATTAATAGTGTCAGTGATCTCGCATATTTTCTAAATATTCGTCAGAATGGATAGAAAAGAAATTTATTATATACAAGATATAAATCAAGAGGTACTCCAGCAAGTTGCTTCTAAAGGGTGGTCCTTGCATCAATTGGATATCAATAATGCATATCTCCATCGTTTTCTTGATGAAGATATATATATGATACCTCCAGCAAGTTACACAAAAGCCATTCTAGGACAGGTCTGCAAGTTACAGAGATTTTTGTATGGCTTGAAGCAAGCAGGCCGTTAATGGAATAAAGAACTTACCAAGCATTTAGGAGAGTATGGGTTTTAACAGTCCCAAAATGATCATTGTCTTTATACAAAAGGTACAAACAATGATTTTTTGGCTTTATTATTATACGTAGATGATATTTTGATTACTGGATTTGATGAAAAGTTGATTGTTGATGTCAAGCAGTTTTTACATAAAACATTTACTATTAAAGATCTAGGCCCTGCTAAGTTTTTCTTAGGTTTGGAGATAGCTAGATCAGGAACGGGCATGTGTGTTACACAAAGAAAATATATAATGGATTTGGTACAGGAGGTCGGTATACAAGATGCCACAGCAGTACATACACCTTTAATCTAAAACTTAAACCAGATGAATGTGATTTATTGAAGGATCCTGAACAATATCGAAGTTTAGTGGGCCGCTTACTCTACTTCAATTTAACAAGACCAGATGTAACTTACTCAGTTCAACAACTGAGTCAATTCATGCAAGCCCCTACTACAACACACTTAAAAGCTGCTATTCATGTGTTGAAGTACTTGAAAACTTATCCAACAACAGGATTGTTTTTCCCTGCCACCAATTCTTTTCAACTACAAGCTTTCTGTGATGCTGATTGGGCCTCTTACCTCACCACTAGAAAGTCTCTTACTGGATATTGCATTTACTTGGGGAATTCCTTAGTCTCATGGAAAACAAAAAAGCAAAACACTGTTAGTAGATCTACTGCAGAGGCTGAGTACCATGTCATGGCTGTTACTGTGTGTGAGTTGAAGTGGATTTCTTATGTGCTTCAAGATCTCCAATTATCTTTGTATCTTCCCATTCCAATATTTTGTGACAACCAGGCTGCTTTACACATAGCAGCAAATCCTATGTTCCATGAAAGAATGAAACATATTGACATTGATTGTCATGTGGTTCGTAATCAGCTTCAAAATGGGTTCATTACCATTGCTTATGTGCCGTCAAAACACCAATTAGTAGATGTTTTTACAAAGAATCTGAGTGCTTCTATGTTCTCTCGTCTCCTTTCCAAGATTGGGTTGGTTGATTTATGTTCTCTCGTCTCCTTTCCCAAGATTGGGTTGGTCTTGATTTTCTCACCACTCATTCTTTGAAGGGGGCCGGGGGGGTGAAATTGAAAGTCATATTGATATTTCTATTTTGATCTTGTGGCTCTAATTTATCTTCAATAAGTTGCTAACTGGCAATGACAATAGTTGTTTTTTAGTTTAAGAGCGATAGGACATCTTGTCCCGACAAATCTTTTAAAAGATTTATTTATAAGCTGCCATATAGTACTCGACATCTTGTCCCGACAAATCTTTTAAAAGATTTATTTATAAGCTGCCATATAGTACTCGACATCTTGTCCCGACAAATCTTTTAAAAGATTTATTTATAAGCTGCCATATAGTACTCGACATCTTGTCCCGACAAATCTTTTAAAAGATTTATTTATAAGCTGCCATATAGTACTCGACATCTTGTCCCGACAAATCTTTTAAAAGTTGTAGCGGTGGTTTGAACCACCCCTAAAAAAATTCCTTTCAAAATTTTGAATTTTAATTACCAACGATTAGGACGGTTATTTACGCCCATAAAACCGCCTCTATAATATTTCCAACCACTTGTAGGGGCGGTTGGAACCGCCTTTAACACCATTTTTTATTATTATATTCATAATTTTTTAGCCATTATAGAGACAATTGCACACGTGGCTATACTATTTGCTGCCAAATTATTGTTAAATTAGTTAAGTCAAGATGCACTTTAAACTGCCCCTATGGTACATATTTATGATGTATGTTTGGTGTGGAATAATGAATTTTGGTATAAAATTTATTAACATCACATTTTTATTATATTTTATTCGATCATTAAAACTTTAAACAGAAATAAACTAAAGACATCGATCAATTATTCAGAAAATATAAATAAATTCATATTGCAATTTTTAAAAATGCGTGTCTAATATTCAAAACATGACTAATATAAAAAATAATAAAAATCAAACAACTCAAATTAATGTATTTGAAAGAACATGTCCTAAAAAATAATAAAAATCAAACAACTCAAATTAATGTATTTGAAAGAACATGTCCTAATAAAAGAAACAATATAAATAATATATCAAGTGGTCCAAACATTAAATCTCAAACAGTTCAATTGTCGTTCCTCCTTGGATCATGACTTGAGTAAGAAGAATTATTGTTAGGGGAAAATGCATGTCGGTCACTCCCATCATCATTGACCTGTTAGTGATATGTGAAATAAAATATTATTAGTTCACATAAATATCTTCTCATAAGTCCCAATATGCATTATTTCAGTTTAATTACATACCATACATATTTGTAGAAAATAATTTTTTTATCATTTCATGAATCAAAAGCTCATAAGCAACAAAATGATATTTATTTTTTAATAAATAAACACACTATAAATAAAGAACCAATTTTAAATATGATACCAGAGAGTTGCCAGATCGTGTACGTGCCCAGGATACATTCGGCAAAAAAATTCTCTCAAGCCACGCAAGTTTCCTCCATTGATTCATATTTGTTTGTCACGGTTTCCTGTGATTGTGTTGCATTTGAAGCCTCCCATCTTGATCCAACATCATAAGATGTCACACCAAAATAGCTTCTAGGTGTGGCACCAAGACCAACATCACGCACTCTGCCATCATGCTCTGGACCCATTATTTCTCAACCCATTATTCTCAAAAAATTTGCTCATTTAGTTGAGATAAATTCAATATTGAACTTGATTTCGTTCAATAACAAGTAGCATTGAAGCTTTTTCCCGTTTAAGTTTAAGAGACCCGTAAGTTTAAGAGATATTATAGATACCATCAATTGTTCTATAGGATCATTCACAAATGTCCTATTCTTTTTCTCGTGAGTTGCTTCAAAGAATGTCAATCTATTTGGAACTTTTTCAGTTTCTTTCTCCTATATTCAAAATGTTCAATGTTTCACGTTATAACTTAATTAAGACTCCCACAAGTATTTAGAGGATAAATACTTACCACGTCTTTTCTTTTCCTTGCATAACTCTTTCTACCACATGTGCGTGCATTATTTTGTTTCTTTGCATTAATCGGTGTTTATAGCACTTGACCTCTATATAAACAAAATAAAATATAAAAATGACATATAACTAAAATTAAAAATAAATAGCACATACCTGACTTTCTTCAGCAAACCATGAATTAACAAGAGTTGGCCATTGTTCTTCGATGACACCCTCGGGTACATTTCTTATAATTTCTTCCTTAGTCTTGGATAAATTAAAATTTTTTTGCCTTCAAATCACATTTATTAATTGTATTTTTTAATCTTTACTATTTTTATAAAACCGCGAGGATAGGCAAGTCAAATATGAGAGTATATGATATGGAGCGTCTTATGGCGCGGGATGGTCTGGCGGTTAGCGGGTTGGCGGGGGACTCGTTACGGCGGAGACGTTGTTTAAACACCTTCAATAAGATCGACGTTCTCCTGGTCGACATCGTTGGGGCATGCCCCATACACGTACATAACGTCTCTCCCCGGCCGCCGCGACCCGCGGCTTCGAAGTGTGCTTTACGCATCCCTACAGCTGCCTCCTCTCCGTTCCGAATTTTTTAATCTTTACTATTTTTATAAAACCGCGAGGATAGGCAAGTCAAATATGAGAGTACATTATTGAATTCACTAGATAAAGAGATTCAATTATTTAATTGACCTGAAAATATCTTCAAATACAAAATAAAAAGAAAAAAAAATGATTTATGCCTTTTTAATCTATAAATCACGTTGACTCGTGACGAAGAAAAGAGTTGGTAAGTCTTGGGTAGTTCTCAATTATTTCCAACAATCCAACTAATGAAACTTGTCTTTGAAGATGAGTAGACAGGCATTAACCCTCTTCGAAAAGAAAAAGTTAATTCTAAAGTTCTATAATTCCTACCGCTACATTAATGAAATAATTCAACTTATAGATGCATTTTCCTTTTTTTTATTGTCAAATAATTCAACATATATATTAATTGTCAAATAAGAATGATTTTAATCTTCCAAAAGCCTGCAATTTTACAAACCTGTTGCGATTTTCCAAACCTGCTGCAATTTTTCAAATAATAAAAAATCACAATAAAGAGTCAGCCTACGTACCAGTTACAGTCTCCTTAACGTGTAAAGAGAGAGACAAACAGGAGGATCTTGAAACAAGGCTGAGAAGCATCTGGTCTTTACGAAACCATAGATGAGCAAGATTAGGAACAATTGAGTGGAATCGGTAGTAGAAGGCATAGTTGGATTAGAAGCAGAAATGCCATTAATAAAATCATGGAGGTTATGGTATTAAAAGAGGAATAAATTGTGCCTTCCATACTAAATAGTTTCTAGTATTTAATTTCAAAGCAAATTTATAATTACTAGAAACAAGTATTGAAGGAGTTGAAGAAGAAGGAATGACCACCATAATGAGAAATATATGATAAAAGAAGTCGAGTTAAAGAAACCAGGTTATATTAAATATATTGCAAGAAAACCACTGTAAGATCAAGAATAACACTTTCAGAAATCAAGAATCTGTGGATTGCTTTGTAATATGAGTTAATTATTATATTGAATAAAATATCTTCTAAAATATAATAATGGAGCACTTGCAAGTATCTGTATATACATGTATATTCGGTCAAACATAATTTTCTTTATTTCTTTTTTTTCCTCTAAAATCCAATTTTCATTTTTAATTGATTTCACTGTTTTTTCATATCATTAGCTATTTATTTTATTTTATTTTAATTCTTACTATTATTTAGTATATTTATTTATGTCTGCTTTTGTTTTAAGTTATTATCAATTTACGGATAGCTAAAGAATAGATTTATAAAGTTGATTCCTGAGTTTATTCAGACCGATCCATTTAAAGTATCAGGATTGAGTTCAAAGACTCGGGTATCCTACTACCTGTTATTCATTTAATTAATATCCTAAAAATATTTAAAATAATTATTTTCTTAAAAGAAAATTACATATATACATCTTTCTAAGTATAATTAATATTATAACTATATTTAATATTGACTAGTGTTCAAGAACGTGCATTTTACTTGTTGAACATACCTGTTGGAATGATTATTTAAAATTTGTTTATATATTTTTATTAATTTTTACAAAGACTATAAAAATTCAAAATTTTTAGTTATAATTATTACGTACATAAAAATAGGTGCACATTATTATCATATATATTTAGTGTTTGATGAAAAATTTTAATAATTTATTACAATAGATTTTTTGCCAAAATGGAATAGTTACAAAGTTGAAAATAAATAATTATTTTATCCAAGATCTCACCATATAGAAAAATAAATACATATATAAATTATTGGTAATCAAATTCAAAATTGTTTTGTGATAATATACCAAAAAAAAAAAAATCAAAAGTTAAAATTAGTACATCAGCCAAGGAGAAGTTTCAGATATAGCAATAGCAAAGAAACTCTTGATAGTGGAGAGTCTTCAATGAATTATTGATAATAAAAGCAAAAAAAAAAAAAAAAAAAAAAAAAAATTCAATGGATTATTGATAATAAAAGCCCAAAAAAAAAAAAAAAAAAAAAAAAAAAAACATTTATAGATAGCCAAAGAAAATATAGTTATTTGATGGATTTTAAATTTTTCAAATTGAGTTGTATAATTTTAAAATATTTCGTCCTTTATTATCAGGCAATAATAAATATAATATTAAAAAATCAAAGCTATATTAAAATCAAAGTATAATAAAATTTTAAATTAAAAATATGCAACAACTTAAAAAAAAGAAGCGTTAAATGTTAAAAAATTATAATCATGATTTAAATAAATTTTTTAAAACTTAAAAAATTTATACTAATTGAAAATTGATCAACAAATTTACGTAACAGATTAATGATAAAATAATTAATACCTTCAAGAGAATGATACTGAAACATCCCGAATTTTTATTTTTGAAATCTTTGGATTTTTATTTAATTAAAAAATCGAGAATTTTGACCGTGTGGGCTGTAAATGTAATACAGTCTCAATTCGAGCCCAAATTTTCGAATTGGGCCCAAGCCCAAATATAATGTCGAAATTTGAATCGAGAGCAGTTAAATTTTCGAGAATAATAATTATGAAGTCATCAAGTAACTCTATTATGTATATATATAAATTAATTTCCTAAAAATCAAATATCAGTAATTGGTTCAATATTTTATTAATATTGAGTTAAAGGGAACGAAATATTATGGAAACCAAACTAAATAATTAATAGATCGACACCGGGCCTTAAACTTTAAAATGATCTTTCGAAAAACCACCACACAATAGCTACACTGTGGCTGATCCAAACCAAGGTGAAAAAACCTGGTAAACCGAACAACAATCGGAGCTCGAAGTCAGCTTACATCATTAGACCAAACCCTCCGTTTCGAATCGAATCTCGGAATGGTTTCTAGAAGCCCAAGAATTTTTTCTTTTTTCTTTTTTTTTCTATTTTTTTTTTTTCTTTTTTCTTTTTTTTTTTTTCTTTTTTCTTTTCCCTTCTTTTTCCTTGCGCCAGCGCCATGCGCGCGACCTCCTCTCCCCTTATCCCCTTCCGTTTCCGGCCACCTGAGCCGATCGAACCTCCACTGCACAGCATCGAACGGCAGCGTCTCCCTCCCTGTCCTCGTTTCTGGAAACGCAGCAGCTAGGCGAGCTGCGATTTACCTCTGGCGAGCGGCGCAGCAACACCTCCTCTGACTCAGGCGATCTCCTCATCATCGGACAGCTCCAGCCACCTCCTCCATCGACGACGAGCGTTGAACAACGGTGAACTGCAGACGTTGCTTTGGATTTGGCGGCGGCGACGAAAGTGGCGATAGGCCACTGTCGAGCTCGATTCGCCCAAATGAAGTGCCGATCTCGCAAAACGAAGGCCAAACATGGACTCTGGATGAAAAGTGGAGTCAGGTGGCGTGAAAAGCACTCAATTCCGGGCAGGATCGGTTTTCCGACCACCGTGCACGGCGGCAACAGCGGCGGTTCGGTGACCAACCGGCGACGCTCCGGCGAGACCCCAAGAGGCAGAATGATCTCCTCTTCGCGTGGATCATGGAATTATGGTCCGATTCTCAAACGGTACGCCCTAATACCTATTTCCCAATTTTCTCAAACGGTACGCCCTAATACCTATTTCCCAATTTTTGTTTTAAACTCCAAAATTTAAAACTATTAATTGATTAAGTTGAAATCAAATATAATCCATGCTATGAAATTTATTAGTGGGTATAATGTAGTTACAAATTAATTTTGAACATTATTAAATAAATTCCATGATTAGTATTATAATTAGGTGATTTGAGGAGGAAAATAAATTAGAATCAGTTAATTAGTTAATTAGATAATCATTAGTTTAAAATTAGCCGATCGTGCATAAGAAAGGTAAGGCGAATTTTAGTTGGTTAACGGTTAGATCCGAGATTTTAATAAATTAAGATTTCGAGATTTTAATAAATTAAGATTTGGGAGGCCTAGCCATTTTTTTATATTGATATAAAAACCGAATTTTAATAGGTAGTAGTTATAATTAGTTATTGTTAAATATGTTTTAGCTGCTTAACAAATTAGTTACTGTAAAGCTATTAATTTAGTTAACTAATGACTTAATAAATGATTTTAGATGGATATTATTAAAATTCGTTTATAAATTTTTGGTTGAGTGTCGATATAGTTGTTTTGAAAGGAGGATGGGATTTTAAATTGATTGATTGCCCGACGGATGGGCTGTGTGCACTGATTGATAAATATATCATAATATTGGGATATTTGAGCCGGTAGATAGTCCAACTTATAAGGGGAGGTGCTGCCGAAATTTCGCTAGAACCTAGTCTAGATTTAATTAATAACATAATCAATAAGTTTATTTAGATTAATTCTATAACTTGTTATGATTATTTTACTATTATCATGATTGTTCATTTAATTATTCATTTCCAATTATTTTATTATTTCTTCCATTGTTGATTTATTGTCGGAATTACTTTATTTATCTTGTTTGTTTTGCATTTTGGTATGAATGTTCTAATGCGCCCTCACCCATGCATTACATATTCGATATGTAGATTGATCAATATGTCTGCCATTTAATTGCAATGTTGGCATTAACTGTGTTGTGGATAATGCTTATGCTTTGTTTGTGGTGGAGTTGGAATGAAAGTTAGGGTCACCATGGGTTTTGTGAGACCAGTTACCGTTTATATGAGAGTCCATTACCGGGTTAGCCGGGTGGTAAAATGTCCGGGATTCGGCGCCCCCTGTTTGCAGCCTACCGTTACCGATTAACCACAGATTGGCGTTCTGCTCGGTTGCGAACGGAACAGTCTTAGATGTTGAATCGCAGCCCGCAAGTGAGTGGCCTTCTGTTTGAGCGCTTGATGATCTAGATTGGATGGGAGACCCACCGGGTTGCCTCCTGTTGGATATGAAAAAAAGAAAGGAGGAGATAGGAAACAATTTGAAGAGAGGCGCGTCAAGTGAGGGTTAGACCGTCGGCCAGTATGGTGGGATCGCTTCCCTGGTGCAATGTGAGAGGATGGACCATGTGGTGGAAGGAACGGGTCTCATTCGGTGGGTTCGGTGGACTCCACTGACTAATTTCCACATGATGTGATTATTTGAACGGGTTATTGTTTGTTGAGTTGCTGGTGACATGCCGATTTGTGTGACGTGACTGACTGCGTGAGCATATAACTAGTCAGATGACTAGATTGATATATTTACACATTGTGTGAATGCGTGTGTTGTGCAATAATTATTACTCCTTAGAAAAATCACATGTCTTGTTTAATTTTTCAGGAAGTAAGTTTCTCTTTAATTCGACGCAGGCTATGTTTCTTCGACGCAGGGCAATAAAGAAATTCTCCTAGTTCCATAATTATTTTGCTATATAACTATATGTATAAGAAGCTATGTATATCAAACAGTTAGTGACTCCGCAGTTGTAGAATTATCTATTAGTTAGTGACTCCGCAGTTGTAGAATTTGTATACAATTAGTCGTGTATTAACATAGACAATATAATTATGTGAGCCTATATTAAAAAAATGTGGTGTATTGAAAATTGGGCTAGAACTATGGAATGTTGAAGATGATAAATTTGGACCGAGGTATAATAAAATCGTGAAATATATTTTTCATATAAATATGGGCTAAATGTTTAAAATTTATATTGAGATAGTAAATTTTAGTGATTCAGGCTTACTACGGGCCTCGGGGGTCTTAAGTTTACCTGGGCCCTAGTGCCGGTCCGACCCATGGAAATGGGTCGTGACAGATACAAATATATTTTTTATTTTTTCAACCAATAAAATTAAAACCAAATAAAATTTAAATTTTTTTAGAAGTTTTATATTTTTACCGTATTATATCTTATATATATATATAATATAAATAATTTATTATTTTATCTAATAGAATTTACTTTTAAATAGAAAATTTAAATCCTTAATAATTAAATTAGCTTTATTTTTCAACCAATAAATTGAAATTCTTCAAGTTTTATATTCTTACCATATATATCTTATATAATATATAAGATATTATTTTATTTTATTTTATTCCATAGAATAAATATTTAAATAGGAAATTAAAATTCATAATAATTAAATTAGTTTTATTTTTCTACCGATAAAATTAAAATCTTTAACAATTTCCTATTTAGAATTAGATTTAAACTTATAAAATTAAAATCTTTAACAATTTCCTATTTAGAATTAGATTTAAACTTATGATAGTTGCTAGAACATACTTAATAAATATAAATAAAAACTATTCTATCCATTTAAATAGAGAAAGTTAAGATTATATTTATCACAAGAAGAAAACATAATGCAAATTCAATAATTTCAAATTAGCAAAACTTGATGTAATGATTCTTCATAGTCAAAAGCAATAAATTCGTCATAGTCAAGAGTAACAAATTCATGATAGTCAAAATTCAAAAACAATTAAAATCAAATATATATATAGTAGTATGATATGACAAAATCTTAATTAGAATAGTATGAAAGGATAAATTCCTAATTAGAGTGGGATTAAAGTTATAATATTAATATAATAAAAATAATAAATTGATATCATAATTATAATAGACTTAAAGTCAAATTCCTAATTAGAATGAGATTAAATTTATAATATTAATAAAAGGAGTTACCGATGAAGGATTAATAAATTTAATATCTTATACTATAATATATTTAAATTATAAGATATTAAATCTATATTTAAATTATAAGATATTAAATCATAATATTTTTACATGTATAGGAATTTCAAAAGTTTCCTAATTAGAATAGGACTAAATTATTTTTAATAATATTTTTAATTAATCAACTACTAAAGTACTAATAAAATTAAGAGTTTTCTAATTAGAATAAGATTAAATTATTCTTTAATTAACCAATAAAATTAAAAGTCTGCATGGGTGTTTTAGAAACCCAATGTTTCCCCCTAATTCGCGTACATACACACACATATATAATTCCTATACATGCAAAAAAAAATATGATTTATTATATTATAATTTGAATATTAAAATTTCTATGACTATCTTATTTCGATCGAAATACTTGAAACTAAAAAAATAAAAAATAAAAGATACTAAAAAAATAAAAAATAAAAGATATTATCTTGACAAATATTAATCTTACAATTCAAATAAAATTTAAACTATTAATAAAATATAAAATAAAAAGGGAGGAAGAAAAGAGAAAAGGAAATGTAAGCATACAAAATATATGGTGGAGAAGAGATATGTAGTGAAAATAAGTTAAACGAATATCGTCTGCAACTTTAGCAACGGATAGAAATTCCGTTGCTAAACCGTTTGTAAAACAGCTCTCGGCAACGGAAAAAAAATAAATTCTTGTTATAACTTTAGACACGGAAAAAAATTCTGTTTCTAATACGTTTTTAGAACCTTTTGTCAACACTTAGCAACGGGGAAAATAATGAAATAAGATTTGTTAATTAATAAAAATAATATAATTTTGTTAATTAATAAAAATAATATAATTAAGGAAACAGATATAATCAATCTAATTAAAAATTATTATATAATTTTAATCAATAAATAAAATTAAATTTTTTTAATTAAAGGGTTTCATCTTTTTAAGATATTTCATAATAATGCTATTCAGGAAGGAGAGCTGATAAGCTTGTAATTATTCACTATTACTAAACAATTGCAGTTAATCTACAAATCTAAATTATAAGAATTATAAATTAAAACTATTCTATTAATTTGTAAATAGAGAGAGTTAAGATTATATTTACCACAAAAAGAAGACATGATTATAAACTCAATAATTTCAGATCAGCAAAAATTTGATGTAACAATTCTTGATAATAAATTTTTATTAGTCAAAAGCAACAAATTCTTGATAACCAAAAATAATTAAAAATAAACTTATATATAGTGGTATGATAGGATAAATTTCTAATTAGAATGAGATTAAATTTATAATATTAATATAATAAAAATAATAAATTGAAATCATAATTATAATAGGATTAGTATTGATATTTTTGTCAATTCATAAACTTAGCATAGAATAGGCATTGAAGTATTTGTAAATTTTTTGTCGATTCATTTAACTCTTAGCAGGGATGTTTTAGAACTCAAGTTTGCTCCTCATTCATACTTTTATATAATAATAAAAAAATTACTTATTTTAGTTAGATTATTTTTAATAATCTATATGCCCATAATAAAGGGGTCTAGTTCTAATTAAGGTGGCCCAAAGATCGATGACGCTTAGGAATGAAGACCAGTAGCTGGTTTTAATTACCCATTCCTCTAGCCTCTATAAAGATTAAAACTTACACAGCGTAAAACGGTCTATCTCAAAACCACATAGCGCGCCCAATAGATATAATAACTAAAAGAAACTACCCGTTGCTGTCGGATTAATCTCTGGACCAAAACAAACAAAAGGCCAGACGTTGAAAACATAACATGTACTAAGACGTAATCCCACCAAAACAATATCACTATGGATCAAGGTACTCCTCCAATAGTAAAACACAAACACGAAGGGGTAGCAATTAAAGAATTGTTACATGCTGCATCAGAGTCTCTAGTTTGTTCTAGATTTATTTTGATAGATTTTGCGTATTTGGCTTGGTCAAATAATTACATTTAAGTATTATGAAATTTATTTTAATTCTACGTATATCGACGAAGCCAAACGATAGAAATCAGGGAAACTGTTTGTTTTCTCTTTGTGGAAATTTTAAATTATTCTGCTGTTATTTATTAAAAGAAAGAATCAAGAAATTCTGCTGATATGTATAATGTCAAAAAAACCTAAACCCAGTGAGTCTGCTATCTTCATGTTTAATGAATTGGAACATACTGTTAGTTACAAAGTGACCCTTGTTTTGGATTTATTTTAACCTTGTTTGGATTTATTTAGATATTTGATTATGCAGTTTTTCAATTGTTCATATCATGTGATGCCGTTAAATGACATAAAAGATAAAATTAAACAATTGAGATAATTGATTATAATGTTATGAGGTTACCCAAAGGTAGACCATTACTTATAATCAATGGCGTCAAAGAGACCTATCATTGTATTTGATAAATATGTATGTATACCCAAAGGTAACATAAATATTTTCTTGCTGTATTATTGCTAAAACTGGACTCTAGAAAGGAGCACGGGCATGCTGTAATGAACATGGCGTGCTGCGGACTCCAGAGAGTAGCATGGGGCATGTTGTAATGAGCACGGGCGTGCTACAGACCTCAGAGAACAACACGGTTTGTGCTGTAATTAGCACGGGCGTGTCCAGAGCTTCAGAGAGTAGCACGGGCCATGCTGTAATGTAGCACAGGCGTGCCCTGAGTTCTAGAGAGAAGCACGGGCGTGTTGTAGTGAAACATGGGCGTGCCTCTGCTCTTTAAATGGCAAATCAATTCGCGAGTTCCTGTTCATCAATGAATATCTATTAGAGTATTTTATTCTTGGCATCATTATTGATTAAAGCTATGTATTTAAGTATTACCCAAAGGTGAATTTAAATGCATAATTAAGTTTGTTATTTGTTTTAATCCATTTAAGTTTTTTTTTCTTAAAGTGTTAACGTATGATTATATGTATTATGCTGCAGTTTCTTCCAACATGTTCGCTATGGGCACTGGGTTGATTAAGTTCAATGGATTGAACTATGCTGATTGGTCTCATCAAATCCATTATCAGTTAGGAGTTCTGGCATCACAGAGACTAATAACTGACCAGTTGACAAGTCCTTGCATTTATGAGGCTTGGGCGAGCGACTCTAACAGGCTAAGCTTGAAACTTTAATGAGGAGTGACAATGGCTGAAAAATGTTAGAAGCCAATTGTCAAGCCCGCAAAAACGGACGACCGCTAGGAGGAGTACATGTTTGAAGATCAAAGGAATACTGCCCATCTAAGTACTCATTAGTAACCTTAATCGTGAGTGAGCTATACGACCAACGGAAGTTTGATTGGTCACAATCATTTCATGATCATGTTGACTTAGTGCATGCAGAAATCTTGACAAATTGAAATCGATTGGTCATGGATGTTGAGTGAGTCCTTTTTAGTTCAATTCATTATCAACTCCCTCACCCCCTCTTTGAGTTTTGTCAGTTCCAAGTTGAATTACAAAAACACCCCTAAAGAAAAATGGAATCACATAATAATTAGGCCATGGCTGATACAAGAGGAAGGGAGACTAAAGAAAATGGAAGAATACTCTCTTAATCTCTCACTGGTTCTCAAATAAATGGAGCTAGTAGCTACGCAACAAACAAGATCAGGAGAAGAAAGGCCCAAGATTAATATGTGGACAAAGCTCTCAATATGAGGCCAGAATCCGTAAGGAGCTGAAAGTTGCTACTTCTTATAGAAGATATGTCTACTTCAAGAATGAATTTTGTCCGGGAAAAGCAAGATCTAGTTTCGAATAATAATAGGTATTATTTTATCGTTCAGTACTGTTTTTGAATCAAATCTTATTCGATAAGTGCCTATTAATCAATCACGTGCAACTCAAGGTCTCGATGTTATACAAGGAAATTTCCTTCGATCCAACCCTAAACGAACTTGAAAAGTTCCTATACAATGGCGGAATACAGAAACAATAATTGAAGGAAGACATAATGCTGGACACTGATGTTATTCTGGATTCTTTAACAAAGTGTCTCTATTTCCATGATTAATTTAGTTTCTGTAGGGTCAATGGAACAATATGTGTAACCAAAATTTGTTTTTCATGAATAAACATAGAAAGTAACTATATGGTTCTGGTACTTGAAATTAATAGTTTATCAATTTAATCTTGATATTTAATTGTTGAATCCTTGTTTTAATGTGAGCACATAACCCCACAATATAGGCAATAAACGTAGTGCACATAATGAATGTTCTGCTTTCTCGTGGCATCAAAGGTTAGGTCACATATCCAAAGAAAGGATTTTGAGGTTAGTGAAAGGTGAAATCTTACCTCAATTGGATTTTACTGACCGGGATGTGTGTATACATTGCATTAAAGGTAAGCAAACTAAACACACATTAAAGAATCCAGCCACAAAAAGCAATGAATTGCTAGGTCTTATACACACTGATATATGTGGTCCTTTCAACGTTCCCTCTTAGGGCGATGAAAAGTATTTTATCACTTTTATTGATGATTTCTCACGGTATGGTTATGTAAATTTGCTGCATGAAAAGTCTCAATCAGTGGATATCCTTGAAATATTCATTAATAAGGTAGAGAGGTAGTTAAATAGAAGAGTTAAAGTTGTGAGATCTGATAGAGGTGGTGAATATTATGCTAAGTTTAATGAAAATGGACAAGTCCAGGTCCATTTGCAAAGTTTCTTCAAAGTCGAGGCATATGTGCGCAATACACAATGTCGGGTACACCTCAACAGAATGGTGTAGCTGAAAGGCAGAATCGTACACTTATGGAAATGGTTAGAAATATGTTAAGTAACAATACTATACCTTTATCATTATGGATGCATGGCTGCATATTTGCTTAATGGGGTTCCTAGCAAAGCAGTTCCTAAGACCTCTCATGAACTGTGGATGGGAAGGAAACCTAGTTTAAGACATCTTCATGTTTGGGGTTACCCAGCACAAGTCAGGATATATAATCCACATGAAAAGAAGCTTAGTGCTAGAACGGTTAGTGGATTTTTCATAGGATATCCTGAAAAGTCAAAAGGGTACAGATTTTATTGTCCTAATCATAGTAAGAGAATTGTAAAGTTTGGTAATGCTCAATTTATTGAAAATGGCCAAATTCGCAGGAGTGGTGAACCACGTAAAGTGGATGTGCAAGAGATTTAGATTGAGAGTCCAACTCAGGTGGATTTTCCTAATGTCTCTTCTTCGGTTGTTGTTCCTCTGGTTGTATCACGGTTTAACAACATGGTTGAATAATAAAATAACATTCCAAACCCACAAAATGACCATATAAATGATGAACCAGTAAATAATGAACAAGTCACAAATGAGCAAGTGGTTCCACAAGAAATAGTAATTGTGCCATACGTTTCTTCGTGTTGTTGCTTCCTCTGGTTGGTATTCAACGGCTTTTAAACATACTCAATGGTTGTAATAATAATGAATAAAACATTCCACAACCCATACAAAAATTGACCATATAAATGATTGAACCAGTAAATAAGCTGAACAAGTCACAACTATGAAGCAAGTTTGGTTTTTTTCCACAAGCAAATTAGTATTTGACGAGAGGTCAGAAAGGCAAGAGAAGGCCACCCCTATTTTCTGTGAGTGATTATGTTGTGGGTATTGTAAGTCTTTACTGAGCTATGTGAATTTGCGTGAATTGGAAACGGCCATCCTTAAGTTGAAGGTACATTGTCTCTCCTTCCGATGAAAGGCCTATGGGAGGATTGTCACTAACGTTTCTGAAAAAGTCAGCGCTTTTATAATGCTAATGTAAAGAGAACATAATAATCCGATATTAGTAATTAATCAAGTTTTGGGACTTTTAGGTTGGAGTTCGCCTTAGGGAGTCAACAAGCCCCGCAGATTGGTTATGTAAAACATGGGTTTCTGTCAATAAAAACCGAAATTCGGACTCTAAGGGGCAACATGGAAAGATATAAGGCCGCGAACTTGATGATGCGCGTGAAGGTAGTCGACTCTATAAAGAGGTGGCGTACTTCTGTAACTATATAGAGAGACATTTTCTCTACAGTTTCTCCAAAATAGAGACTCTTTTATAAGAATTTAATTTTGTGCTTTGGTTTATCCTCATTATTGATCATAGAAGCTTCCTGACCAAATGTGATTGTAAAAGGCGGCTCGCGGTGTGTGGTGGTCTTATGGAGATACCAAAAAGGACTCTTTAAGAATTATTTTGGCTTTGGTAGCTCATTATGATCTAGAGCTTCACCAAATGGATGTAAAGACCGCTTTTCTTAATGGAGAATTAGAGGAAGAAGTAAACATATAACACCCTAGGTGAATCCCAGATCGGTTAAGTGCAAGGTGCAAGTGATGTACATAAGTATGGACAGACCTTAGACTGTTAAGAGGCCTTTTGGGTGGTCTAGCCAAGGTGTAAGGAGGGTACGGGCCTACCTTGTGTTAGCACCCAGGAACAAAATCATGCGGGCCTGTGGCCTAAAGCAAACAATATCTCGATCAGTCTGGGCTGTTACAACTTGGTATCAAAGCCCAAGCCTTGTTCCTCTGGCCGATGGTGGGGCAAACCTCAATGAGGACGCTGAGTCCCGAAGGGGGCATGAATGTAACACCCCAAGTGAATCCCATGATAAGTGTTATTTTTATAGTCTTTTTATTGTAATTTTGATTAAAATTTCTATTACTTTTAATTTATTTAAATTAGTTTTTATGTAATATTGATATGTTTTTATTTAAAAACTTCCTTGAAAATATGTAATATTGATATGTTTTTATTTAAAAACTTCCTTGAAACACAACTCACTTGATTTTGAGGAAAAATGTAGGGTTTTGCAAGAAAAGAACAAAAATTCATTTAGCATGGTCAGCCCGTGCTAATCAGCAAGCTCGTGCCAAGAGTACAGCAAAACAAGCAAAAAGTCAGAGGCGCGCACGCCCCAGCCCGTGCTAAGGCGCACGCCCGTGCTCGCATTGGAGATGAAGTCCAGGCCCGTGCCGCTGAAGCACGCCCGTGCTATACATGCTCTAGACTTCTTGAGGCACACACGCCCTATGCCGTGCTAATCAGCACGCCCGTGCCACAAGACCTTCTTCAAAGCGTGCTAGACAGCACGGCCCGTGCTGAGACCTCTAGACTTCTAAAGCCTGGCACGCCCTAGACCGTGCCATTCAGCACGCCCATGCCAAGCAAGGGATCCTGAATTGAGTCAAAAGTTACCAACTAATTCCTACCATTTTCACAGCTCACTTTGGACACTTTCTTCACATGCCAGTCAAGCTTCAAACATATGCACATGGAAAGCCATAATTGAACTAATTTCTACCATTTCCAACTAATTCCTACCATTTTCACAGCTCACTTTGGACACTTTCTTCACATGCCAGTCAAGCTTCAAACATATGCACATGGAAAGCCATAATTGAGAGACATTTATGGCTTGATTTAGAGCTTTTCCACCTAATAAAGTTGGACTTTATTCATTAAAACATATGGATTGCTCCCCCAAGAAGTCTATATAAAGAGGAGAAGTAAGCCATTCCAAACATACATTACTACTACACAACACTCCACTCCATATTTCTCCCATCTCTCATAGCTTGTAAATAGTTTTATTTTCTTTAGAAGTTAAGTATTCAAGAGTTGTGCAAAGGTTCAAGGAAGCCATCCAAGCAAATTGTTACTAGTTCTTATTTCTAAACTCTTAATCTTGTTTATTTCTTTCATTATTTTCATATCTTATGATTATAAATACTCACAAAGCATTATGAGTTTTTATTTAAAGTGCCATGTCTAACTAAACTCTTATACTAGGGGGTTTGAGTAGCTTAATCCTTTTCCAATTATGCAATTGATATTTTCCTTATCAAGTTATGATTTATTGAATGACTTGCTTCCAGCAAGTTTCCTTGGATTATTTCATTTCAAATTAATCACTACAGGAAGAAGGATCTGATATGAAAAAGGCTAATAAAACACATGAGAATAATAACTGATGCGGAAGCTATATGGTGTGTTGACCTCATGGGGGGTTTTCATATTTAGCAACCTTAAATTATTAATTCAAATAAAATAACTACAATAACTTAATGATTTTATTCATAGATTGTGCTATTGGAAGATAGGTAATTAAATGGAATTAAAATAGCTAGCAATACATTGGAAGAGCTTGTTAGTGAATTCAGAGTTGTTTCCCCTACTTGCATAATTAGGGTGGTGACTAAAAATGATTTATAAGACCGATTTATCGGCATCGTATATCCAAAGGTTTTGTCACCACTTTTCAAAAACAAACACCAAAAATAAAATAAAACAACGATTTTTCTCCGGGGGAAAACAAATTCATAATCTAATTTTGTGATCTATATGTTAAGTTAAGAAGGTGTCTTCGGCACTGAATGTGGCATCTGCTATCGGGTCTCTCGGGACTGGGCGACGGGTGTTACATTTATTGGTGACTGTGGCACCCTAGGCGAATCCCACATCGGTTAAGTGCATGGTGTAAGTAATGTACATAAGTATGGATGGACCTTCGATTGTCTAGAGGCCTTTTGGGGGCAAAGGTGTAAGGAGGGAACGGGCTTACCTTAGCTCCCAAGAACAAAACCGTGCGGGCCGAAGGCCCAAAGCCACCCAGGAACAAAACCGTGCAGGCCTGTGGCCCAAAGCGGGCAATATCTTGGTCAGTCTAGGCTGTATACATGGACCAACCGGAAGGATTTGTGACCACAAGAAAGGAAAGTTTAGTGTGTAAATTAAAGAAGTCAATATATGGACTGAAGCAAGCTTCTAGTCAATGGTATCTTAAGTTCAATAATATCATCACTTCATATGGGTTTACAGAAAACACTATTGATCAGTGTATCTATATAAAGGTCAGTGGGAGCAAGTTCATTATGTTAGTCCTATATGTTGACGACATCCTTCTAGCTGCGAATGATGTTGACTTGTTACATGATGTAAGGGTTTTCTCTCTAAGAACTTTGAAATGAAAGATATGGGTGAGACATCCTATGTGATAGGAATAGAAATATTCCGTGATAGATCATAAGGATTGTTAGGATTGTCTCAAAGAGCTTACATTGACAAGGTTTTAGAGAGATTTATAGAGAGATTTTAGAAGGACAAAGTGTTCTAGCAGGAACAGTTCCAATTCAAGAAAGGAGATGGTTCAGTCGAAAATGCAATGTCCCTAAAAATGAATTTGGAACGTAAAGAGATGGAGTCTATTCCCTATAGCGTCAAGTAATTGGGAGCTTAATGTATGTTTCAAACATGTACTCGACCGGAATATTAGTTTCAACCGTTTCACCGTCGGAATGTTAGGGCGATATCAACGGATATTAGTTTCGCCATCGGAATGTTAGGCGATATCAAAGTAATCCCGGGATAGACCATTGGAAAGCTGCAAAGAAAGTACTTAGATATTTACAAGGCACCAAGGATCATATACTCACTTACAGAAAGTCCACCCATCTCGAAGTAGTGGGATACTCAGATTCAGACTATGCCGATTTTGTAGATTCGAGAAAATCTACATTTGGATACTTGTTTTTCCTAGCTGGAGGAGCAATTTCATGGAAAACTGGAAAGCAGTCTATCATTGCTACTTCCACAATGGAGGCTAAATTTGTGGCATGCTTTGCGACCACTATTCACGCATTGTGGTTGCGGAACTTTGTCTCAGGTCTAGGCATTATTGACAGTATAGCTAGACCGTTGAGAATTTACTCTGATAATTCCGCAGTTGTTTTCTTCTCTAAGAACGATAAGTATTCTAAGGGTGCAAAGCATATGGATTTAAAATACCTATCTATGAAAGAAGAAGTGCAAAAACTCAAGGTGTCAATTGAGCATATTGGTACTGATCTGATGATAGCGGATCCGCTAACTAAAGGATTACCATCCAAAATCTTCACTGGCCATGTTGAAAGGAAATCTTTCACTGGCCATGTTGAAAGGAATGGGTGTTATAGAATAAGTCATTGTCCGCTAACTAAAGGCTTACCGCCCAAAATCTTCACTGGCCATGTTGATAGGATGGGCATTATAGATAAGTCCTTGTTAGCATGATGCTTAAACTTATATATATACATTTGGTTATTTTGCTCATATTATTGTGACACTTGGGAATTCAATTAAAGATGTGTTTTTGCTTACTTATGTGTTATCCATATTATAAATGTATACAATTATGGTTTGGGTGAGATAACAATAACATTTGATTGTGACAATGTATTGTTTGTTGAATCGTTTCTCCATTAAAGTTTTATGAATTAAACTGGTCTGTGATATATAGAAGGAATCATGTCGATTAATGACTTGTGACCGCCATAATCTGATCATCTTAATTCTAACTATGGTAAACCTAATAGATTCAAGAAATGCACATGGGCCAAGTGGGAGATTGTAAGATTATTTAATAATCTATATGTGGCCCATGTGATTAAAGAGCTGGTTCTAATTTAATTAAGATAGTCCAAGATCATGTAATTAAAAGGCTGGTTCTAATTAAGATAGTCCAAGATGATGGTTATTGGGCTTAATGTGATGAGGACCAGTTAGGGTTTTAATACCCTTCCTCTGCCTTATAAAAGATCAATGAAATCAATAACATAGGTTAAGAGAGTGTGACGACTACTTCAAACACATAGCGGTAATAGGTTGTTTGAGAGAATGTGAAAGGAAAACTTCCGTTGCTGTCGATAATTCTCTGACCATTAAGAGTGAACTTACAGACAAAAGGCCAGAGTGAAGAAACATAGATATACTGTTACGGTGATAATCGAATTGCTGCAACGAGGTAATCAATACCTATGGATCAAGGTACGCTTCCGTTAACAGTTTTTCTAGCTATTGATGAAGGTACGCTTCCGTTAACAGTTTTTCTATTAAATAATTTCTGAACAAAACGATCTAGGTAGCATTAAAGTTTTTACATTTTTTACTAAGTCAAAATATAATTTTATAATTTTTACTTAATTTTTATTTTTAAAAAATAAAAAAAGTTATTTTTAATATTAAACGGGTATATGAGGACAATGGGTTTTTCGATGCGAAAAGAAACGAAGCACGGGTTTGGTTTATTTTAATTTATAAAAATTGGTTTTTTTTGCTAGACCCGTTCAATGTTCCTCAGAAAGGCAACCTTATTTGAAAAAGGAGTTTTGTAAAAGAAAGCTCTTACTTTGGTAAGAAATTTATTTATGGAGTTATCACCCTCTTTAGAGAAAATTTGGGAATTAGTCATTTCTTTGGAAATGACTAACTCGGTTTTAACTAGAGACTAGGTAAGGGAGCTAGGTATGGTCTAAGAAAGGTGTTAGTTACTCAGACTGTCGGGTTAAAATCCTGAAACTCTAATTCACAAAAGTCTAAGAAACTCTCCACCTTCGCCATTGTTTTACTTGCACTTGTTTAATTCTTTTCTCTCTCTCAAGTCTCACACATCTCAATGGAATTATGGTTAAAAAATTCCAAGTCTCACGCATCTTGATCAAGTCTTACTCTTTCTATTATTGTGTCTCAATATAAAACAACACCGGCAATCACTGAAGGTGCCAAAACCAGCTACGGCAGCACGCGCGATGCTAGTGGAAGCAAGGACAGCATCATCAAAAGATGATATCACAGGTGGATCAATGGAGACTGAAAGGAATAAGCTAGTATCTTTCAAAGGAGGCATTTATAGCTTCAATTTGGAGAATTTATTGGGGACATCAGCAAAGGTACTGGTTTATGATTTCATGGTCGTCGCGGCTCATTCTTCTTCACCATCTTCTCTACTGGCGGACCAGATCCCATTCACCGAGTCAATGGCTCACCTTTTGGCATGGCTTTATTTCTAGTTCTTATCTTGTTCTTACTTTAAAATCACGTCCATCTTCAACGACAACGATGATTCTGATGATTAACTACCAGTGAGTTGATAACTTTGCTTGTATGGATCTGAGAGATTAAGACTCGTTTCTTTTTTTTTTTAAAGTTTTTTAACTTAATTTTCTATACTTGTATACAATACAGTGGGTATGTAGATTTTCTTGAATAAACATGGAATGATATTTTTTTTATTTTTTGATTAATTAATGTAAAAAATGGGATGCCTCGCTTGACTAGAAGCCTACCCTACCAGGCTTGACGATATTTTTTTATTTAAAATATTTTGATTCAATTTAATTTTTCAAAAAATGGTTGAAATTCCATTTAGTTGTAACATTTTTTTTTTAATGATGTTCCAGCTGGACAACCTAGGAAGTTACATATAGTACATTTTTCAATTGTTCTAATTGTTCTAATTTAATTATTTATGTTTAGATTAGGTTATTTTTATGGACATTCGCAAAAAAAAAAAAAAAAAAAAAATATTTAATTATTTATTTTAGAATTAGGTTATTTTTATGGACCATTCGCAAAAAAAAAAAAAAAAAAAAAAAAAAAAAAAAAAAAAAATAATGGGGCATGTTTCTTTGACATAATTTTTTATTTTTTTATTTTAAATTAAAAAATATTCTTAGAGTGGGATAAACAATATGGGACTAGATGGGTGAGATCTTTTAGTGGGCAAAAGAGAGAAAAAAATAATTTCTAACATGAAATTTTTTAATTCATTTATTAGCTAACATAGTAATGACATGTCAGCATTTAGCCGACTCCTAACTTGAAAATGGGCTAATTGACTTTTTTATTACTATAATAAAAGTTAATGTATTTTTAAGCGATGAATTGAAGTATATAAACAATTAAACAATAACTTTTATACTCCAGTTACCACGTGAGAAAATTAGCCCTATGACTGAGTGGTAGACTCGGTGGTTCTATAACCAAAATGAAGTAGCTTTACATACAACACCTAAGAGATTTTTAAACCTTAAATATTTAATAAAAATAATTTAAAAATCAAAGTTGACCGTGTGGATTTCATAACCAAGACTCAAGGTGAAAAATGGATTTCTTAAGCCATTTTATGCAAGTTGCAGGGATTTTTGACAAAAAAAAAAAGTGAATTTTGTTCATTTTCAATACTAAGCCCAAGTTTAGGGGCAAAATGAACATTTTCCCTTAATTTTACGCGGGTGCATAATGCT
This sequence comes from Jatropha curcas, assembly GCF_014843425.1. Next base: position 502,085 of record NW_023591768.1, read on the forward strand.
CCAATAGTATATTGCTGCTATATATAAAGTTATCCATAAATTACAATGAAATACGCGGACTTACAATTATTTTTTTTAGGTATAAAATTGGTTACAATTAATTTTTTTAATATATATATATACAATACAACCGACGGTCAAGTTCTGAAAATAACACAGCTACCCTCCATTCAATGAAGGAAAACTAAGGTTTCTTTGAAATACTAATTTTGTTTCTTCAATAATAATTACTATTATTATTTTGTAATCAAATGGTGTCATGGATTAAATATCATATATTATTTGTATTAATTTGATATATTTTATAGTCTAATTAAAGTTAAATTATATGCATCAAAACTATAAGGATTTTGTTAAAAAAACAAATGAAAGAAACAAATATTTCACTGTAAAATTTCGTTGCTGAATATTGTTCTTACCGCCTATTTATTCCGCGTAAATTTTTTTTTTTAAAAAAATTGATCAGTAAATACCTACAGATTAGCGACAGAAAATTTTATCGCTAATTAGTCGGTGATATGTAAGTGATTTATCACTGAATTTTGTCATTAACAACTTATTTATGCCTCTTTGAAATTCAAAAATTTTATAGAAATCGATCTCCAATCTGTCAGTATTTAGTCAATAATCTGTCAATAATCAGTTGATAAATTATCAAACTACGCACGAATTTATGTCACGCTTTTTATTGACAAAATTTGAATTCATCTGTAAAATTTGTTGGTAATCTTTTGGTAATCTGTCAGTAATCGGTCACTAAAATTATATAACTTTTTATAATTTTAGAATTAAATTTTAAATCGATGAGTAGTTGTTAATCAAGATAATTTTTATCCATTTATCTATATATCTATATATCTATATAATCCTGAAGCAAACAACACATCAAAAATGCTGACGTGGCATTCTACTTTTTCAACTTTCCATTTTTTCTATTTTTATAAATGTTTAAATTTTTTTTATTTTTAAGTTTTAATTGACTATATATATATAAAAATATTCAAAAAATTCAAAGTGATATATATCTATTTAGAGAAAAGATTTTTTAATATATACTATTTAGAGAAAAGATTTTTAATATAATATATAATTAAAAATCTTTTCTCTAAATAGAATATATCACTTTGAATTCTTTGATATTTTTCTTATCTACAGTTATATGTATTTTAGATATATTTATATCAAAAACCTGAAAACGTTTGTGTATTTCCTGCATTTAGATATATTTATATCAAACCTGAAACGTTTGTATTTCCTCACTCTCCCTTCCTTTGAAGTCCCAATCTCAATCAGTTACTTCTACAAATGACAAAATTGACAGAAAGCTAAGCCGGTATCCAAGATTGCCAAGAAAAAGATAAATAACAATGGAAGAGCTGTCGTGCCTATGGCTTTAAGTAGTTTTGCTCTTTTAACATCAGTTTTTGTAGTTTTCTATTTTTAAACTGTTTAGTGTTTGATTAATGGCTACTTAATTATGGTTATTTTTAATTTTTAATTTAAATGAATATGAGTTCCTCTGCCAATTTATATATATATATATATTATTTTTTAGAATTTAGAACGTGAAATATTTTTCTTACCCGAAAATTGATATTACCTCAATACACTCCGATGCCATTTTATTGCTAAAAGGGAGCATATTTTTGGGAAAAATTTTTATAATACAAAAGCTCGATTATGTGATAAGGGTCAAATGTATGATGTCACAATCGAATGTGATATGGTTGATTTTAAAGATCCATGATGTCACTATTGTTTGGTAATGCATTGGGCAATGCAGCTTTCATGTTTCAAATTTGCTTATATGCTGAGAAATTAGGAATTAAACATAGAGAAAGGTCGGAAGATGCATTATCTCCATGATTACGATAATAGTATGTTTTGGATTGCTTTGTAATATATAACTGCTTTTATACATAAAAAGTAAATCAGAATTTGGTTGCTTAAGGTAGGACTAAATAATGGTTTTATGGAGTTTTAATTGTTATTTTATTTAGTTGATTTATGAACACATATTGAAAAATTTATACTTGATAATAAACAATTTGACCCATTTAGTAATAATATGGGAATTGGATCTGTGTTTATTTATTTTTTAAATATTGAAGAACAATATTCGAACCTGAATCTATTCTAAAAATGTACATGTACTTGCCATTATATTATATTGTAAATTAAAAATTTTGTAATATATAAATGAAAATTTTGGTGTTCTCTTTTAAATTAAATATTTTTAATATTAAATTTTACATGCATGGGTTGACTTAATTAAAGAATGAAGTGCTTTCAATAAGTTTTTACCCTATCCATAAAGATGAAACTCTCAATTTCATTTAAGGTTGGAGAAAAAGCGTCGAAGACTCATCTCAACAACAATTCATCATTTTAAAACATTTCTATTTATATTATTAGAGTAAACAAGCTCTCTTAGTAGTTTGATGTAATTAAGCAACTATGTATATATATATATAATGTGGATACATAATTTTAGATACATTTAGATAATAGGTATTTTTTAAAATTATTTTAAATTGAATATTGTACCAAAAAATTTATCTCTAGTCATTGCCCACTCCCTCAAAAGAAGAAAAACATGGTAAACTAATTGAATATATACAAATATATATACACACTATAAATAAATAAAGAAGAGGAGACGTGTCCAACTAATTTTGCGTAATCAATCAAATTTTTTTTTTTCTCTTGAAAATTTAGGCATCTTTTTTTTTTCATTTTATTAATCACAGGTATTCTTAGGGCACTAGGCAAAATTAAATCATGCTCGTACTAAGTCAGCTCACTAAAGATCGAGTATAGTGATTCCTGCAAGTATTTACTTTATTCATGAGGATGAAACCTCCTACCTCATTTAAAGGATAAGACAATCAAAACACTCATCATGGGGATGGCTATCAACCCAATGAAAATAAATTTCATGAACTCAATGATAAGTTTTGGAAGAGATCAAAGATCTAGAATAAATTCCCCTCTATGGCACCCAAAGCTCCCCTCTATGGCACCCAAAAGCCTTTAAAGAAGCAAGAAAACACCAAATAAATAAGAGTAAAAGATAAGATAAACGCATCAAAGATTGAATAAGTTTACCTTGATTCTTGATGCATAGAAGATGCAATCTCACACCCTCTAAAAACATGAACCGCCTAAGCAAGAAAAGAAGTCTCTCTTTTGATTGATTAAATTCCATTGAAATGATGTAAATATTACAAAAAAGTAACAGCTATTTTATACTAAATCTAAGAGGTCCAATTCCTTAAGGATTTAGAGTTAGCCTAAAGGAGTAGATTTAGCAAAATCTAAACCAACTAAGGATAAGACTAATAAACACATAACAACTTAAGGATTTAGGGATATCTAATCAACATCCACTAAAGATTGAATAATCTAAACAAAATAAGGCTTAACTAATAAGGGTGGCCGATAACTTAGAGGCCCAACCCTATTAACAAGCAAAAACTCTCAAAAATAACTAACTAATATTTGAGAGCAGGGAATGCAACGGCTTGGGGCGTGTCAAGCACGGGCGTGCGCGCATGCATGAGTGTCCCTCGTGAGAGGCAGAGAAGTGCACGGCCTGGGGCATGCTGATTGGCACGGGTGTGCGCGCATGTATGTGTGTCCCTCGCGAGAGGCAGAAGAGTGCACGGCCTGGGGCGTGCTGACTGGCACAGGCGTGCGCGCATGTATGTGTGTCCCTTACGAGAGGCAGAGAAGTGCACGGCTTGGGGCGTGTTGATTGGCACGGGCGTGCTCCGAATCATGTGTTGTTCCTTGAAAGGCAGTAGTTTGCACGTTCTGGGGCGTGCCACCTTGCACGGGCGTGCTTACCAACTCAACATGTGCTTGTAATTGGTCCACTAGGAAGTGCTAATGGATTGCCATTGGTTGTGGTCCTTGTTTCCTTTGAGGCTCCATAGGGTGGTTGGTGATAGTGATATCCCGTATTCATTCCCCCCTTTCTTTAAAAGATTTGTCCTCAAATCTGCATCCATAGTCAAAGGAGATAAATCACTAATTATTGAAAGTTGGCAGAACACCATTACTCACCTGGCAAGTCTATTTTGTAGGCATTGTCATTGATCGCCTCTAAGACTTGGACATGGACTCATCTCCACGTGCATCTAAGCTACTCTTTCCTTTGGTTTTGGAAATCTTTCCTTGCGAAAGTGTACCCAAACCCAAATTCACCTCGGCATACAGTATAACTTTTTTCTGCCTTGTTTGGCCTCTTTCAGCATATTGCTTGTTTCTCTTTTCTTCATGTCTATGTTGGCTCTAGCCTTCTCATGTAAAGACTTCACCAATTCTGCCTTTTTTTCACCATCTAGATTAGAAAGTTCATTCAAAGGTAAAGGAACAATATCTAATACAGTTAGTGGATTAAAGCCATAAAAAAGTTCAAATGGACTAAAACCTGAGGTAGAATGTATGCTACGATTATATGCAAACTCAATAAATGGCAAACAATCTTCCCAAGCTTTCAAGTTCTTACCTACAATGGCACGAAGCAATGTTCCTAAAGTTCTATTTACAATTTCAGTTTGTCCATCTGTTTGTGGATGACAAGTTATAGAATAAAGCAATTTAGTTCCAAGCTTACCCCACAAAACTCTCCAAAAGTGTGAAAGTACCCCACAAAACTCTCCAAAAGTGTGAAAGGCAAACTTTGCATCCTTTATCAGAAATTATAGTGTCTCCCTGGTACCCATCATCTTACCATTTCTTTTAAAGAATAAATTTCAGGGCAATATTAATGCCATCATCATTTTATGACAAGGAATGAAATTGGAAGCCATCTTGCTTAAAATCACATCTTGCTAAATCTATCAACAACAACAAATATGCTATCTTTACCATGTTTAGTCCTAGGTAATCCAAGTACAAAGTCCATAGATATATCAGTCCAAGGAGAACTAGGAACTGGTAAAGACATGTATAATCCATGAGGCATAGACTTAGATTTGGCCTGTTTACAAGTAATACAAGAGTTACAAACCCTCTCTACTTCTTTAATCATATGAAGCCAATAAAAGTGTTCATTTAACATATCATAAGTCTTATGTACCCCAAAGTGTCCCATCAATCCCCCACTATGAGATTCAAGCACAAGCAATTCCGCATAGAACATTTTAGGCACCACAAAGTTTGCTTTGCCCTTAAATAAATAACCATCATGTTCTATAGAAACTTAATTCAAATTCTCCATTGCTCACATGCTACAATCTATGTTGCCAAAAATTCAGAATCATTTCATATACAATTTCTTTACATACTTCCAATCCAAAGCAATTAGAACTAAAGAGCAGTAATTTAGAGTTTATATCTTCTTGATAATGCATCAAGCAACGACATTTGTCTTTTCCATCTTGTATTTAATCACATATGGAAAAATTGTTCAATAAATTCAACCCACTTACCATGTCTTTTTTATTGAGCTTACCCTGACCCTTCAAGTGTTTAGGGCCTCATGGTTCAGTATGGATGACCAAACTCTTAGGTAATAGTAGTTGTGCCAAAAACATGTGACAGTTTGCTACCAAGGCCAATAAAGCTCTTTTGTCATAGGTATGGAATAGTTGAGTTGTGCTCCCATTCAACTTCTTACTAAAGTAGGCAATTTGGTTTTCTTTTCTTGCATTAGGACAGCCCCAATTCCCACACCAGAAGCGATCACACTCACCTATCTGCAAAAGTACCTTCAAAATTGGCAAAGAAAGTATAGTGCAGAAGTTAACTTCCCCTTTAAGCGTTCAAACGCCCTTTGTTGCTCTTCTTCCCACTCTAAACCCAACTTCCTTTTTGATTATTTCTGTTAGTGGTGCTGCAATTGAACGAGAAATCCGTTAACAAACCTTCTATAGAAGCTGCCAAACCCATTGAAAACTCCTTAACTTCAGAAACTGATTTGGGAGTTGGCCATTCTTTCGAAGCTTCTCACTTTCTTCCCTCATCCTACTTCCAATTACATGGTGCACTCACCAATAAAAAACAAGAAATACAAGTCTATCTATACAAACGTCTGGCATTTGTTAAGTTTAGCATTACAACTTTTCTGTCCTCAAGTTTGTAACCTATTTCCTAACATGTTTAATCATGATCATTAAGAGACTTGCTATTAGATAGAGTATATCATTCAAAGTATACAACTACCAAACTTTTCCTAAAGGAAGGCACGCAATATTATGGTTTCATAGCCTCATAAATGTGTAGGTGCATTAGATAGTCCAAAAGGCATAACTAACCATTCATACAAACCATACTTAGTTTTTTGAAAGTAGTTTTCCATCATCACCTGGTTGCATTCTAATTTGATGGTAACCACTCATTAAATCAATTTTAGTAAAGTAAGTTGCCTCCATGCAATTCATCCAACATATCACAAAGTCTTAGGGACTAGGGTGTCTATACTTACAGTGATTTTTTGACCCAGCTCTACCAAGTCAACACACATGCGCCACTGTTCCATCCTTTTTAGGTACTACAAGCAACAGGGGAACGGCAACACGGGCTCATTCCTTTCTTTCTCAACTAAACCTTTCATCCATAAGTCTCATCAAGTTCATCAACTTGCCTTTGCAACTCCTTTGTTTCCATTGGATTGCTTCTATAGGCAGGCCTATTTGGAATGGTGGATCCAGAAATAAAGTCAATTTGATGTTCTATTCCTCTTAAAGGTGGTAAACCACTAGGTAATTCACTAGGAAAGACATCATCAAATTCCTGCCACATAGAAACAAACATAGAAGGCAAACTATCAAGGTTAGCATTAGTTTCAGCAAATAAATTTCCTTGTACCTAAGAAGCAATATGGGCTTCTCCAAGGCAATGGCACACTTAACCTCTCTAACTCTTGCATAAAAAGTCTGTTTCTTTTTCTCAAAGTCTGTTCTTTTTTTCTCCTCTCTTTCTTTTTTCTCTTCACAATATGGCGCCATTTATTTGTTTGGATTTTTGTGGCCTCTTTTCCCTCTATCCTTACTCTTTTCTTCTTCTTTGTGTTCTCTCAATCTCGAATTTTCATTCTCATGTTTTCTCAAGGCGAAACCTCTCTCTCTCTACTTCAACTCCGATCTTTCTCTGATCTTACATTATACTTCTTGAGGTGATAAAATGGTACAAGAACCACCTTTTTTCCCTTATGGAATCAAAGAATTATCGATTATGGAACTCCATCATGAAGTGCTCTTCTATTTCATATTGCCATGGTCTTTCCCAACAATAGATGTCAGCTTGCATAGTACTACTATCAACACAAAATTTTCATCTTCATTACCATCCATAGAAATGGGCCACACAGTACCTGTTTAGTCACTTTCACTTCCCCACCAATTCATTCAAAACCATTGCAACCTATAAGGTTTAGGATGTTGAGACAATGCAAGTTCGTTCTGCTTTACCCCATGTTACACTACAACATTTAGTGCAACTTACCCCCATCAATCAATAAGAGTTACCACTTTTCCCACTTAATCACAACATCTAGTTGGAAATTTATTCTCACGTTGCTCAAGGATTTCTTCTTTAACCATGCAATTATTCCAAGCACGTCTAGCAACAACAAAAGCTTCTCCATGCGTCTAGCAACCAAAGCTTCTCCATGTTCAGGAAGTATCAAATTTTCTGAATCATCATCATCATTATCATCAAGTAATTTAGGCATATCATCATAATCAGTACATTCAGATTCAGAACTAACATTCCCATCATCTTTAATAATCATAACCCTTTTATTAGGACATTGAGATGCAAAATGCCTTTTCCCCAAACATTTAAAGCATTTAATTTCTCTAGAAGGGGTTGTAGAGTTAGAAGTACCTTTGTTGCTTTTAAATGGAGTTCGGACAGTTTCTTTACCCTTTGAAGTTGAATCTGTCCTTTGAGAACTTGAGCCTCTAAATTCTTTCTTCTCACCTTCTTTAGGCCATTTAGATCCCCAGCTGGAATTACTGTTGGGTGTTGGATTTCCCTTTTTTTTTCTGTTTCTTTTTTAAGTTTCTATGGCCATAACTTACCATTCCTCTAAGCTATCATAACTATTACATCTCTAAGCCAATCAGCAATGTCTTTGTTGAGACCGTCCAAGGAATCGTGACATTGGTGATTTGCCTTCCTCCTCTTCAATCTTGGCTCTTTGCCATGCAAATCTCCATTTCTCCTTGTAGTATACTCTTCCACACTCCTTCCTCCTTGCACCATTCTTAGCTAATTTGTTGTGTTAAATCCCTAAAGTATGAGTAGATGAGTAGGGACAAATTTTTGGTGCATTAGCTCTTTCATGATCTCCCATGGTGGTACAGGTCACAATCCCTTTCTTCTTCTTTTCAATAGCAATTGTTCCCACCAAAACATAGCATAACCTTTGAATTCAAGAGCAGCAAGATTTGATTTCTTTTCTTGAGAATAGTTATGGCATTCAAAGATTTCTTCTACCTTTCTCTCCCATTCAAGGTATTCTTCAGCATTGTTCAGCATTGTTATTGCCTTTGAATTCTGGAATCCTCATTTTAATTGATCCCAAGTCCCCATCAAGTTTATTAGGATTGGTCTCTTCACTCTCTTCAATATCATGGTCTTGAAATCTGGTTTGTGGACGAGTTCTAGTTGTATTAGAGCTTTGTGAAGCTTTTATCTCTTACAACTCCTCCCTCATGTCTTGGACAAGATTATTAAAGGTTCTAAACTGTCCTTGAATTGCTTTCATGAAGAGTTTTAATTGAGCATCTTTAATTGGAATTCCATGAGGGTCTTTAATTGGAATTCCATCCCCATTACCATCTCCAGATTTGCCTGAACTCATGGTTAGTATTCAAAAGAGAAAACACAAGAAGATTTGAGTATATAGAAAAGCACTCCCTCACGTGTTTACACTCTTTAATCGCTCCTTGCAATCCTTCCAATTGTACTTCAGAATCTTAGGTCAACCAACCAACTCAAAAGCACGTTTAGAAACAAGGAATAAACCTTAACAATAAGAAGCAAGCACAAGTTCTAGAAAGAAGACTCAAAACGAGATGGATAGCAGCACAAGAACAAAACAATGCACTACTACAATTTGTCAATTAGAGTGTAGTAAACAAGCAAACACACCCTAATAATGTAATAGAAGCAAAAGAAAGTTCACACAAAAGACAAAGAAACTAGAATAAAAACAAAGAAACTAGAATTTTAAAAGACAATATTAGGATATAATGTATGAATTTAGCTTACTACAAAGCAAACCAAATATGGACCTAATGAATTCTACTCAAAACAAAGCAAGCAATCAAAGAAAAAAACAAAAGAAAACAATTTTCAAATAGGGTCAGAACCGAGCACGGGCGTGCTAGTTGGAGCACGGGCATGCGTAAATAGGCCTAGTCCAACAAGTGGAAGTCAGAAAAGTGCACGGTTGTGCTTGAGGTGAAGCACGAACGTGCTGCCTTGTGTCCCTTTTAATGCAACCCAATTTAAGTAGGATTCTTAGATTTGACCTTTAGATTTTTGACAAGGATTGTAGTAGATTTTGCCTCAAATCTTCAAAAGATTATGGTCAACTAATTTTTGTTATCTTATCCACAGTAGTTAATTATTGGATTTTATCACAAAGATTATAGTGGATAAAAAACTAAACCCCATAAAATACGGCTCTTTCAAATCCCTTATGGATTAGGTACAATCCACAAAATATGGTTCAAATCTTCTCAAATCTCCTAAGGATTAGGAATAATCCCTCAAAATATGGCAAAATCCCACAAAATAAGGTAAAATCCCTTTGAATTAGGATCAAATCCCTTGGATTAAGGAACAAAATCAAGATCCACACAAGCAATTTCAATGGTGGACGAAATTTTCTTTCTATACTCTTATTTTTTATTTTTTATTTTTTAGCAACAAGATTTAAGATCTAAACTTCCAGAATTGAAACAAGCACGAAATTACTAAATTTAATTGAAGCAAAAACGAATTGAAATAATCAAACAAGAAAACAAACACAAAAGAAATAAGATGAAGAAGAAAACAAACACAAAAAACAAGAAGAATAAGAAAACAAATAAACACAAACCCTAGAACTAAGATAAATAAGAATTTACCTTAAGCTTTGGCTCTGATACCAAACTGACGCGGAACAAGTTTTTGGAAAGAAGATCAAAGATCTTAGAATAAATTCCCCTCTATGAGCCAACCCAAAGCTTAAATGAAGCAAGAACACCAAATAATAGAGTTAAAAAGAATAACCGATAAACGCCACAAAGAATGATAAGTTTACCTTTGATTCTTGATAATGCAATTAGAAGGAAAATCCCACACCCCAAAAAACACACGCCAAAGCATGAAGAAATAGTCTTTTAATTCATTGAATAATTGTTGAATAATTACAAAATAACAAGCTATTTATACTAATCTAAGAGGTCCAGATCCTTAAAGGATTCAGAGTTAGCTAAGGAGTAGGATTTAGCAAATCTAAACCAACTAAGGATAAGACTAATAAAATCATAACAACTTAACGATTTGGATATCTAATC
>NW_023591768.1:513107-542366 GCF_014843425.1 Jatropha curcas
ATTCTCAAAAAGTTCATTTGACAAGCGTCACTCTTTGAAGTCATTCTCGGAAAAAAAAAAAAAAAAAAAAAAAAAAAAGAGGAAAATGTCAATCCCCGGGGTTTCCAAAACAACCACTCAAAAATGTCAAACCATAATCGTTGAGAGGTAATTCTTAATACCTCGGTCTCCAACTGGACCCATCGTTTTCTTCGAATCCTTTCAGAACGAGCGATGTTCATTTCAACATTGTCTGTTCTCGAGTCATATAAGTGACTTTGTTCTCTTTGATTCCTCAATCGATTGGAACAAGGTACAAACACCAATGTTTGAAGTATTCCATGGTCAGCACCAATTCTGGGGGCAAAGAAGTGATAAGGAAACCTTCAACCATTTCTCCCATCACAGAGTTTAATCACGGAAATTTCTAGTCTTTCATTTAAGAAGAAAATTCTATTTCAGCAAAAAAGGGCATCAAACAGGGGGTGAAATCCTCTAGGTCGGATTCAGGGGAAGTGTTAAACATTACACAAACCCAGGTGAAAACCCAACTATCGTCGAACCTCTTTTTACATAAACCAGCCGGTGGAAACCCTAACCCAATAGCCAAACCTTCTTCATCCAAAACCAAGCCATTTGATCATTTCGACTTTTAGGTGGACCCTTGTTCTTCAAAAAAAAACATTTCGACTTTAGGTGGACCCTTGGTTCTCAAAGAAAAAAAAAACACAAAAATAAAACAAATCTTTTTTCGAGCACTCTAAGAGGCAAAACATCTTTTCAAGTCCTCTAAGAGGCAAAATTTCTTTTTAACTCCTCAAAGAGACTAAAACATCTTTAAGTTGCAAATATAATTCCATGCATTTGATTATTTCATAAAAAAAAAAAATTATAATTATAAAATAAAAATCACATTCGACCGCAGAGGCCCAACAATCACAATCAGGCCCCAGAGGCCCGAAGAATCACAATCAGGCCACAGAGGCCCGAAAATTCACATTCAGGCCCCACACAGAGGCCCGAAAATCACAAATTCAGGGCCACAGATGGCCCGAAAAAATCACAAAATCAGGCCACAAAAAAGGGGGCCCCCCCGGAAAATTCACATTCAGGCCCCAGAGGCCCGAAGAGAATCACATTCAGGCCAAAGTGGCCCGAAGAATCACATTCCAGGGCCCAAAGTGGCCCAAAAAAATCACATTCAGGCCAAAGTGGCCCGAAAAATCACAATCAGGCCCCAGAGGCCCGGAAAAATCACAATCAGGCCCCAGAGGGCCCCGAGAAAATCACAATCCAGGCCAACAGAGGCCCGAAAAATCACATTCAGACCACAGAGGCCCGAAAATCACAATTCAGAGCCACAGAGGCCCGAAAAATTCCCACAATTTCAGGCCCCAGAGCCCGAAAAAAATCACATTCAGGGCCCCAGAGGCCCGGAAAATCCCATTCAAGCCCCCACAGGCCCGAAAAATCCACATTCAGGCCCCAAAGGGCCCGAAAAATCACATTCAGGCCCAGAGGCCCGAAATCCCCATATACGGCCACAGCGGGCGAAAAACACATTCAGGCCCCAGAGGCCCGAAAAATCACTTCAGGCCCAGAGGCCCGAAAAATCACATTCAGCCCCAGAGGCGCCCGAAAAATCACAATCCAGGCCACAGAGGCCCGAAAAATCACATTCAGGCCATAGAGGCCCGAAAAATCACATTCGGCCGCAGAGGCCTGAAAAATCACATTCGGCCGAAAATTCACAATTCGACCTAAGGCCCGAAAATTCACAACTCAGCCTAAGGCCCCACAATCCCAATTTGGCCCAACGTCCGAGTTTCGCCTTCAAAATTTGCTCCTTGAGACGGCCACTGGCTCTCATAAATCATTTTTATGATAGCCAGTGGGGGGCAACTGTGAATACTCAAATTTTGACCTTGCTACAGTAACTTTGACTTTGCCGGACTGCAAACAATCCGGCCGGACCGAAAGGCCATTTTGGACATTTACCTGGAAGTCATGCCAATATGGTACTTAAAACGTCCGGCCGGAATATCGCGAGGATCGGCGGAACAGGTCCCGAAATATTTTTCGGAGGTCCCGAAACTCCCCGAAAAGCTCCTTCGGACGTTGAAAGGCCCGAAAGGCCGGCCGTCGTGTACGGCGGCATCGCCACCGGGCCCAGGCGGCACCTGCCTCCCAGACCGCGGAGACTGCGCCCAAGGGCAACGGGCGGCACAATGCCGCCCCTACCGCCTGGGCAGCACCCCTTCGCCCACCGACTGCGGCGGCAGCTTGCCGCGGCTCCCAGGCGGCACCCGCACCAGCGTGGGCGGGGCCTTGCTGCCCCCACCGATGGGCGCACCTGCCGGCTGAACCCACCGGACTGGCGGCACCTGCCGCCCCAGCCTCTTGGGTGGGCGGCAGCTGCCGCCGAGCCAGGCGGCACCTGCCGCCCTGGACCCGAAAATGGCCTATAAATAGACCATTTTCAGCCTATTTTGACACCCCTGTCTGTGTTGACGGACGATCTTTCTCCCTCCCACGCTCCTTGCGTTTTTCTTTACCGCTTTTTGCATTTTAATTTTTATTACATTATTGTTGTGATATTTGGCCACTAAAATTAAATAAATTAAAATTGATTAATATTTCCCAAGCGAGGAGCTTAATCTGGAATTAAGAAGCGGTCGCCGATTAAATCAGGTATGTAAACGAAACTCTGCCTATTTAATTTCAGCACTATTTTAGCACTTTCATGCATATTTCTCTTCTACTCTTAATAATTCTACAAATTGCATAAATGCATCCACGTCAATTATTTTTGGTAATAACTGCCTTAATTAATTTGATTAAGCTTAAATGCCCGTTAATCAATAATCGTTATTTTAAAGCCTTAAATCCGATATATTTGCGCTAAAAGAAGCCTAGTTAATTAATAGACTACGGTTCAATTGCCTTATCTTCGAATAAATCTGCTTAAGTCCCAATTAATCCAATAATTGTGGCTAAAAAGCCTTAATCGATACGTTTCGACAATAAATTGTGATTAAGCTCGAACGCGATTAATTGAATAATCGGGCATTAAAGCCTAAATCGCACATTTTTGGCAAACTAATTTTGCCTAAACAACACATTTTGGCTAAAAGCCTTAAAATTAATCATTTTAGCGACAAATCGCTTAAATCAACATTTTTGGCAATAAATTGCCTAAATCAAACTTTTTGGCACAAATGCCTTAAAACCTACACTTTTAGCAACAAATGCCTAAAAATCAAATCAATCAACTTTTTGGCAAAATGCCTAAACAAATCATGCACAAAGCATACATTCATGCACAAAGCATACAATCATGCACAAAGCATACAATCATGCACAAAGCATACAATCATGCACAAAGCGCACAATCATGCATAAAGCATACAATCATGCACAAAGCACACAAAATCTGCACAAAGCATACACAAAAAAACTCATGCACAAAGCATTCATCCAACAAAATGCAACAAAGCCATACACACTCATGCATAAAGCATACCCATTCAAAGCCCTTCAAAGAAGGCCTATCGAAACTACGTTGACTTTTGATTCTGTCCATTTCAAACGGAAGTACGTAGGGCACGTTCGGAGATCACCGGGTGGCAAGTCGAAAATCACTTAAACATTTTCATTTTGGTCCAATTTACATCATTCACCTTGCAAAGCATTCATTTTCATCGGTTAGTTTATCAGCATGGACATAGTCTCGGGATCACCTCGGCAGGGTTCGCCACGACCTTGTGCCTATTAACCACATTGGGTAATTAAATTTAGCAACTAGGTTTAATGTAAAATTGAGTCACATAGGGTTTTTTCCTAGTTTACCCTGAAAAATCCCTGAAATAATTAAACAAGGTGGCGACTCACACACATCACGTGTATTTCTTCTCATTCATCATATGCATCACATGCCTATGACATTTGGGGAAGAGGTTCACAAGATTAAGACTCGTTTCTTCTTTTTTTTTTTTTTAAGTTTTTTAACTTAATTTTCTATGCTTGTATACAATACAGTGGGTATGTAGATTTTCTAGAATAAACATGGAATGATATTTTTTTTATATTTTTTGAATAATGATTACTACTCAATGTAAAAAATGGGATGCCTCGTGAAAAGGATCAATAAGTTTCAGATTCTGTAAAAATCAGTGCTTGGATTTAATGGAGGCTAAAAAATGAGGAACTTCTCATGTATTCTAGAAAAGTTGTTTAATAACATCAATAAGTTTTCTATATATACTACTGAGATAGCTATACAAGTAAACCTAAAAGCTATCCTGACCCTTAGATTAAAAGAAAAGAATATACAAGAATGATTCCTAAAATGCTAGCTGTAAGCTGTAATTATTTTTAACCAGTAAGATCTAACAATTTATTTGTAACCAGTAAGATGCTAACAGAGCATGTACTGGTATTGATGAGCTGTATCAACTAAAATAAGTCAAAGTAAGATGGAAAATTGATGATTTGGCATTGGCGGTAGTTATTTAGAAAGAAGAAAAAGATGAGTGATGTTGGTATATTTTTCACACCCCCCCTCAAGATGGAGTTGGGGAAAAATCTGCCAAACCCATCTCGGAGAGGATGTGGTTAAATAAAGGAGAGTGGAGGGATTTGGTGAGGATGTCAGCTATTTGATTTTTGGTGTTTATGTGAGTAGGAAGGATAAATCTAGCTTGTAACTGATTCCTCACAAGATGGCAATCAATATCAATATGTTTGGTTCTCTCATGGAAAATTGGATTTTGGGCAATGTGTAAAGCAGTACTATTGTCACAATATAAGGGTATGGGGAGAGTTAATGGAATCTGGAGGTCTTTTAAGATGTATGAAAGCCATATTAATTCACAAACAATAACTACTAAAGCTCTATACTCTGATTCTGCAGAGCTTCTGCTGACAGTGCTTTGTTTCTTTAATTTCCAAGAGATCAAAGCATTTCCAAGAAAGATACAATATCCAGTTGTTGATTTTCTGGTCAGTGGGCATGATGCCCAATCAGCATCACAGTATGCAGTTCACTTGAAATCATTGGTTGCAGGGAAGAACAAGCCTTTTGAAGGAGTACCTTTTCAGTATTTCAAGACATGCAATACTGCTTTGTAGTGTTGCTCACAAGGTCTTTGCATAAATTGGCTAAGCTATTGCAATGCATGTGTTATGTCAGGTCTAGTTAGATTCAAATATAGCAGCCTCCCAATTATTCTTGCATAAATTGGCTAAGCTATTGCAATGCATGTGTTATGTCAGGTCTAGTTAGATTCAAATATAGCAGCCTCCCAATTATTCTTCTATATTGTTCAACATCTTTAAGGTAAGGTCCCATGTCTACAGTTAATTTGAGTCCTTGAATTGCTGGAGTATTGACTGTTTTTGTATTTGAAAGTCCTGCATCAAGAATCATGTCCAGAATATATTTGTGTTGAGTGACTATAATCCCATGTTCTGACCTCGCTATTTCCAAACCAAGGAAATATTTTGCATGGCCTAAATCTTTAATTGTGAACTCTTTATGGAGGAAGAACTTAACTTCTCCTATAAGAAACTCATTTTCACTTGCTAAAAGTAAATCATCAACATAAACTAATAGCATTATAAAGTCTGAACCGATGCCTTTTATAAACAAACAATGATCATTCATGGATTGTGTATTCCAAACTGATTGAGCTTTGCTGTCAGCTCTTTGTTCCACTGTCTACCAGCCTGTTTAAGGCCATAAATTGATTTTTTGAGCTTGCAAACCTGTCCTTGTTCAGCCTTGTTATAGCCAGGGGGAGGTGTCATATACAATTCTTCATCCAATAACCCTTGCAAGTGTGCATTATTAATGTCTATTTGCAAGATTGGCCAATTATATGCAGCTGCTATAGCCAAAAACAATCTGACAGTCACTAGTTTAGCTACTGTGAGAAGTTCTCAGTATAATCAAGTCCTAGCTGCTAGTTATATCCCTTTGCTACAAGCCTTGCCTTGTACCTATCCACCTCCCCATTTGGTTTATATTTAATCCTATAAACCCATTTACATCCAATTACTCTTTTGCCTTTTGGCAATGAAGTGACAGTCCAGGTGTTGTTGTTCTCTAATGCAGTTATCTCCATTTGCATAGCTTTAATCCAATTTTGATCATGTTTTGCTTTATTGTAAGTTTATGGTTCATGGAGTTGTTGAATCTGTTTTTGGAAGGTATAGTAGGCTGTAGATAAGGTAAATTTGGGAAAGGTGCTATCAAATGATAAATCATGCATGTTTGAGGTAGATGCTGCAGTAGAGTCGTCATTGCTATTGTTTTGAACAAATGAAACATAATCTTGCATCCAGACTGGCCTATTTACAGTTCTAGTTGGCCTCCTAGGTATCATTTCTGTAAATTGACTATCAGAACTACTGTTTTGCAGAGGAATTGTGACAGGAGACATGGGTTCTGGTTGGTTACTGGTATTGGCTTCAGTCTTGTCATTGGTGTTTTTAGTTGTTTCTGGTTGTGGGTTTTGAAATTGGTGCTCAGGTGTTAGTTCTGTGTTATAAAGGTTTTGGGCGATATCAATGTTGGTTGGTAAAGGACAGTCATGTGGTTCAATGGAGTAATGTTCTTTATAAGGAAAAAATGCTTCATGGAATATTACATCTCTGGATGTAATTATGCATTTGTTTCTGAGGTCATACAATCTATATGCCTTTTGATTCATACAATCTATATGCCTTTTGATCATTTGCATATCCCAATAATGCACACTTAATAGCTCTAGGATCGAAAACTGACCCCAATGGATGATATGAGGACAAATGGGGAAAAAAAAAAAAAACAAGTATCACGGATAACCAGGGAAGTGCTGTGCGAACCAAAAAATTGAATCAAACCAGCCAAAGGAGCCTGACCGACCCGTGTTAGGGCTGCGTCACGCAGCTAGAACCTGCATGACGGCACTCTTAGCTGCGTCACGCAGCTCTAACAGGACTGACACTTCTGGCGCGCGCCCGTGCAATGTCCTGCACTGTTTGTATGGATACGCGGCAATTGTACAAAAAGTAAGTCGCGTTACACATCTCATGGCTGCGTCACGCAACTTGTGGACGCGTCGTGCAGCTCCTGCTTGCGTGATGCGACTGCTCTGTTGCCCTAGCTATATAAATACAACATTTTACAGCAAAAACGAGACTTTTGACACTTTCTCTCATTTTCTCTGGACTTCAATATTTTAAGCAGAGATTTACTGATTTACGGCTAAAGTTTCTTCCCCAAGAACTCAAGTGAGTAACCTTGAGGAAAACTTGGGAAAGATCAAGTCATAGATATTTTAGATTCAAAATCAAAAAATACAAAAAAAGATAAGAAGAGGAAAGGAGAGGAAAGAAAGAAAGAAAGAAAGAAAATGATTTATTTTGTGAAAAGACTTAGTGACTACACGTCTGGGATCGTGAAACAACGTCTCTATGTTAATCTCAGCGTATGCAATCCTCAAATCTGAGGGCAAGGTAACTAATCTAAGCTTTATCTTTCATTTCTAGTATTTTATCTCTTAAAATCTCATTTTCTAATAGTTAGTTGATTGTTATGGTAAAACGTAAGGTTTTGCCACTGTTGACCCTTTTCTGAGTTGTGTTTAAATCATCTTTAACAAAAAGAAACACGTTAAAAAGGTAGTTTGAAAGATATATAGCGGACCAGAGCAGTCGCGTCACGCAGCTACTACCTGCGTGACGCGGCTTGTGTTCATGTCCGAAAGTCTTCTGATTCGGACTGGACACTGCGTGACGCAGCTATTTGTACACCCAGTATACTTTTATTCTCATATTTGTATTTAATATGATATCTTGAGTAAATAATCAACAAAGTAGAGAATTTTAATAAGACCGATGTAGAGAATTTTAATAAGTTACGAATAGTTTCGTCACGTAGCTAGGAGTTCCGTCACGCAACTGTTCTTCATAGAACAGCTGCATGACGCAACTGTTCCTATTTTCAGTAATATGACAAGAGTTCCGTCACGCGACTGTTCTTCATAGAATTCCCGCGTGACGCGACTGTTCTAAAATTCCAGAATGAATAATGGGAGTTGCGCCACGCGACTGTTCTTCATAGAACAGCTGCGTGACGCTACTGTCTTAAGATTCCAGAATAGTTTCTTTACTGTATTTTAATTTCACTTCATTAAGTAGATTTTAATCCTAACCCGGAAAATGTTCAATTATGGGCAACAAACTGAGTCTTAATCAAATAATAATTATATTGATGATTATGAGATTTTTTCTGGATTATTTCTTATTGGTTTTATCATTAAGTTTTAAATATAATTAAGCTACTTGGGTCTTAGCTTTCCTACTGGCCCGCCTTTCCGATAACACAATATATAGGCAAAGAAGCGAGAGACTCTTTTTATTACTCTCATTCTTCATTTGATACAGTATGCGATGTGATGCAATCTCGATTAGGCAAATTGTGAATGTCTATAATTATATTAACAGGAAATGATATTGCAATGAAATGAGAATCACGCTTCTATCTTGCCGGACTGGTATAGTTAATTTTCCTACACAAGGTCAGGACACAAAACATCCGATTGTCGATTTATAATTATGGGTTGAGGTGATATTAAAATAAATGGAACTGTGTTCTAAAAAAACACAATCAAAAGTAATAGATAAAATCGTAAGTGTCATAAAAAAAGAGACCGTCTTCATTACCCGCAAGTGCGTCGATGTCACATTAAATTTAATTCTCAGTGTGAAGCACCGACGATGACCTTATGAGCCTCCTCTTAATCTAAGAAATTCGGAACTATGGCTTATCGTTCCTGACCCAGTTCCGTGTCTTTCTAAAATAAATTGGCCACTCATAATAAATTTGGGTTATATAAGAGAATAGGGTACAACATTTTTATAAAAATAAAATTAAAAGGAGCAGATACAGGATACCAATACTGAATCTTCTGGGAATTTAAGACAGTAGCGTCACGCAGCTGTTCTATGAACGAGACGAAAGTTACCCGATCGGGTGTGTGGGCGACTCACAAAATCAATTACCCTTAAGAGCCGTAATTTTTTCGTCATCGAGTCGCTTAGTGATCCAGTTAAAAGATGTTATACCATTCTATCCAGAAACAATTCACAATATCAAAAAAGAATATGTCAATCGTTCGGTGCGAGAGTACTCTTTCTACCGGGGTATTACGAAGGCATTGCTGGTCAGCACGAGACAACACGCTTAATGTCGAGCATCACTTAAATAGCGTCTAGTGAAACAATTTGTCTTTATGGGTCGTTACATGTTGCATAGCACAAACCACCCGATGATTCTTAAATGAAGAAAAGGTTAGTTGTATATGTATTGTATAAGAGAGCTATCTCAAGAGATGGGTTGATGTTCCGAACTCTAAATGCAGGTATAATGCCGTGATATGGTATTTCTATGTAAGTAGATATACATGGTGTGTCGCAGCTAACTAGGTAACATGTCCTCTGACACGTTACGAATAGCACGAATTTGGAAAACTGACTTGTAGAGACTACTATTATAATGACCTAAATTAGCAACTTGGTAACGTTTTAATGCTTTCTTTCCATAAATGCCCAGTTCTGCTGTGGGCTAATAGGCCCACATTAGACTAGACTTTTGGTGATGGATCCCTTTAGAAGTGAATAGATCATGACATTTGACATTAATAAATTCTGTTCCATTATCAGATCTAATGGACTTAATCTTCTTGCTAAACTTGTCTGTATCAGATTTAAGAAATTGACAATAACATTATGAACCTGAGTTTTATCTTTAATCATAGAAGTCCATGTGTGTATCTACTATGATCATCAACAATAATGACCATGTAGATAGCACCTGTGATGAATTTAATTCTATAAGGTCCCCACAAATCAATGTGAATCAAATCAAAAGGTAATGGAGATAAATGATCAGAAGGATAGAAAGGCAGTCTCTGCTGCTTGGATAAATGACAAACATCATAGACTAACTCATTTACATTGTCAATATCTTTTACATTTGAATGACTTAACCTTTGAACAGATAAATGTCCTAATTTGAAATGCCACAATGTGGATTTGTTCATTCTTTGAACTTGATTTACATGATTAACTTTTGACACTAGCTTAACTAAGAAAGAACTTTAATTCAAGATATATAGACCCTCCCACACTTTTCCAATAGCAATGATATCCTTACTCAGCAAATCCTGCAAAATGCAATAATTTGGGTATAAGTGGGCTGATGTATTGCAAGTTTTGGTTAATTTTGTCACTGATATAAGGTTGCAATCAAAACTTGGTAAAAACAATGTATCAATCAAGTGGATTCTATCACTAAGTTTAATCTTTCCAAAATGAGTTACTGTTTTAAAGGTTCCATCAGGCAATCTTACTGTTTTTGGGTTCCCAAGTTTATGTATAGTCTCAAAGAATGAAGAATTACCAGTCATGTGGTCTGTACATCTAGAATCAACAACCCATTTACCAATTTCCTTGCAATTTAGTTTAACATAATCAAAAGTAGAAGTTGTACCCGCAAATGAGACAGTGTTAGCTGCTGCACTCTGTTGTTGTGGATTCTTATTCAAATTCATATCCCAATGATCTTCGTTTCAAAAGTAGAAGTTGTACCCGCAAATGAGACAGTGTTAGCTGCTGCACTCTGTTGTTGTGGATTCTTATTCAAATTCATATCCCAATGATCTTCGTTTGAAGGTGCTCCTCCTTTATGATTCATTTCAAGTGGACTGTCCAAATCTCTAGTCACAGCATTTGCCTTTGCATTTGCAGCCTTTCTTTTCTGCCTTAAGTCTTCCCACCAATCTGGATATCCTATAATTTTGAAGCAGCTTGCCCTAGTGTGACCTGAAGTTTTGCAGTTTGTACAGTATTGATCTTCTTTCTGTCCAGAATTCCTCCTTGAACTTTCATAAATATTTGTCCTCCTTTGTGTTTGTACTGCCATTGCAGCTGGTATCTCTGTAATTTCATTGGTAGATAGCTGAATCTTTTTCTGTTTGGCAACATTGAATATCATGGAATATGCTTTACTGATTGATGGCGGAGGCTCCATCATCAGAACTTGGTTTCTGGTGGTTTCATATGTATCATTTAAACCCATTAAAAACTGAATCAATCTATCATTGCTTTCCATATTAGACATGGCTGATGATGCCCCACAAGTGCAAACTGGCAATTGTTTAAGACAGTTAAGTTCATCCCACAACTTCTTCATTTTAGTATAATAGTCTACAACTGATAGATTTCCTTGAGACAAATTGCAAATGGCCTTCTGGACTTGGTAAAGTAATGGTCCATTACTTTCACCAAACCTATGATTTATTTGATCCCATAAATCCTTAGCTGAATCAGAATATAGGAAGGTTTCCACAACATTTTTGGCAATAGAATTTAAAATCCAAGAAATTACCATGCTATCTGCTTTCATCCATTTGTCATACAGGGGAGATCCAAATGTAGGTCTAGCACAAGTTCCATTTATGAATCTTAGCTTATCTTTAGCCCTAAGAGCTATAATCATCGACCTTTTCCATGACATATAATCTAAGCCAGTTAACTGGACACTTACCAATGAAAGGTTTGGGTGATCTGAGTTATGAAGATTTAGAGCTTCCTCCATGGCAGTATTTGCTTGGTTCTATATTTGTCTTGCTGCCTCTGTGTTTTCTATGTTAGTTGGGTGAGCCATGGTAGTTTAAAAGGATTGCAAACCTGGGCTCTGATACCATGAAAAGGATCAATAAGTTTCAGATTCTATAAAAATCAGTGCTTGGATTTAATGGAGGCTCAAAAATGAGGAACTTCTCATGTATTCCAAAAAAGTTGTTTAATTACATCAATAAGTTTTCTATATATACTACTGAGATAGCTATACAAGTAAACCTAAAAGCTATCCTGACCCTTAGATTAAAAGAAAAGAATATGCAAGAATGATTCCTAAAATGCTAGCTGTAATTTATTTGTAACCAGTAAGATGCTAACAGAGCATGTACTGGTATTGATGAGCTGTATCAACTGAAATAAGACAAAGTAAGATGGAAAATTGATGATTTGGCATTGGCGGTAGTTATTTAGAAAGAAGAAAAAGATGAAACCTTAAAAGTCGTGATCCGTTGACCTTTAATGTAAATTGAAAATGATATGCATAGAATGTATTTGGTTCCTTAGAAATGCTCTAGGGCTTGTATTTGTATTTTGTAACCATGAAGTATGCTAACAGAGCAGTACTGCTAACAGAGCATGTACTGGTATTGATGAGCTGTATCAACTGAAATAAGACAAAGTAAGATGGAAAATTGATGATTTGGCATTGGCGGTAGTTATTTAGAAAGAAGAAAAAGATGAGTGATGTTGGTATATTTTTCACCTCGCTTGACTAGAAGCCTACCCTACTAGGCTTGACGATATTTTTTTATTTAAAATATTTTGATTGAATTTAATTTTTCAAAAAATGGTCAAAATTCCATTTAGAATTGTAATATTTTTTTTAATGATGTTCCAACTGGACAACCTAGGAAGTTACGTGTAGTACATTTTTCAATTGTTCTAATTTTTTAATTTAATTATTTATTTTTAGATTAGGTTATTTTTATGGACATTCCCAAAATAATAATAATAATAATAAGGGTAATTTATTATTTAATCCCTCAGGTTTTACAAAATTAACCAACTAATCCAAGGTTTTGTCAAAATATCTAACTAGTCCCTCAGGTTTAACTCCGTCTAATTAAAAGGTCCTTATAGGTCCTTCCGTTCCGAAAAAGTTATTTTTTTCCCCGTTAATTTATAGCTAAAAGACTAACAGCCCCTCCCTAACTGACGTGGACCAATAAGGGAAATTATTATCTAGTCCCTTAGGTTTACATTAATTATCTAATCTAATCCCAGTTTTGCGCAAAATATTAACTAGATTCCCTCAGGTTTAACTTCACGTCTAATTGATAGAGGTCCTTCCATCCGAAAAAGTTCATTTTTTTTTCCGTTAATTGAAGACTAAAAGACTAAAACCCCTCCCTAGCTGACGTGGACCAGTATGAAGCGATAAATGATATACCCCAGTTTGGGGTTTCCCTTTTGTTCCTTTCATGGTCCCATAATGATATACCTATTATATAACCTTGCATTAAATATTAATATTCATATTCAAAGTTATGAAATTATAATAATATAGGTGGCAATAATAATTATTTTTTATCTATAAATAACTGTTATTTTAGAGCCGGTGTTTTCTCCGCAAATATCTTTTTTTTATAATATTAATGAGTAATTAATTTTTTTTCAATTTTATCCTTATTTATATTAAATTTAATAATATATCTTTTTTTTTAGAATATTAATGTGTATGATTAATAATTATTACTTCAATTTAATGATTTTCTTAGAGATTAATATTAAATTAAGAGTAAGATTGTCAAAATTTATTCAATAATTTATTATAATTTATACAAATTTAATAATTTTTTAAAAGACATGAAATTCTAAATGTGACAAATATTATAGAATGAAGATGATTTATGATGATAATAGTAATGTTCTTGATAAAATTTGCATATTAAATATGAATAAAATAGAAAATTTATGTTTATTACTTTTTTTGTCTAAAAAAAGAAACTATGATGATAATTTGGGGAATTCTACATGTGCATAAAATTATAGGGAAAATTATTATTTAGTCTTTTAGTTTATACAATTCCCTCACTTATCGCTTCATACTGGTCCACGTCAGATAGGGAGAGGTGTTTTAGTCTTTTAGTTTTCAATTAACGAAAAAAAACTAACTTTTCGGACGGAAGAACCTTTCAATTAGACGGATTTAAACCTGAGGGACTAGTTAGATATTTATGCAAAACTTAGAATTAGTTAGATAATTATATAAAACCTGAGGGACTAGATAATAATTTTCCCTTATGGTCCACGTCAGCTAGGGAGGGGTATTTTAGTCTTTTAGTCTATATTCGACGAAAGGACCTTTTAATCTAGGACGAAGTTAAACCTGAGGGACTTACTAATAATTTTGGGCAAAAACCTTAGAATAGTTGTTAATTTTTGGTAAAATCATGACTAAATAATAAATCTTCCCTAAAATAATAATCAATGGGACCACTGTATCTTTGACATAATTTTAATTTTCCTTATTTTAAATTAAAAAAATATTCTTAGAGTGGGGATAAACAGATATGTGCGACTAGATGGGTGAGATTCTTTTAGTTGGGCAGGTGAGAGAGAAAAAATCAATTTCTAAACATGGAACTTTTAATATTACATTTATATCAGTTAGACATATGTAATTGACATGTTCAGCATTTAATCGATTTCCTAACTTAAAAATGAGCTTAATTGACTTTTTTATTAGTATAATAAAAGTTCATATATTATTTAAGCGACGAAATTGAAGTAATAAAATAATTAAGCAATAACTTTTTATACTCGAGTTCACGAGAGAAAATTAACCCATGACTAAGTGGGTAGACTCAGTGGGTCCCAAATGAAGTAGCTTTACATACAGACGTAAGAGATTTCTAAAACCTTAATATTTAATAAAAATAAATTTAAAAATCAAAGTTGATCGTGTGGATATCCATAACCCAGGAGAACTCAAGGTGAGAAAACTGGATTTCTTATGAGGACTCAGTTTTGAAGAGTGCGCAAGTTTGGCAAGGTGGAACTTGTTGATGAGCAAGAAGAAATAAGGAAGAAGTGTAAGTTCTGTTCATTTTGTCAATAGCTAAGCCCAAGGTTCAGGGGCAAAAATGAACATTTTTCCCTTAATTTACGGGGGTTGGGAATAACTCCAATAGTGTTTTGCTGCTATATATCAAAGTTACCCATAAAGAACAATGAAGTACGCTCGACTGTGGTACACATTCTTTTGGTTAATGGTGTATAAAATATGGTACAATTAAATTTTTTAATATATATATATATATATATATATATATAATAACAACTGAGGGTCAAAGTTTTGAAAAATCAACACAGCTACCCTCCCACTTAACTGAAGGAAGAAACTAAGGTTCCTTTGAAAATCTAATTTTGTTCTTCAATAATAAGTACTATTCATTATTCTTTGTAATCAAATGGTGTCATGGATTAAAATATCATATATTACTTGTAATTAATTTGATATATTTTTACATAGTCTAATGTAAAGTTAAAAAATTATATGCCATTCAAAACTAATTAAGGATTTTGTTAAAAAAAAACAAATGAACAGAAACAAATAACTTTCACTGTGAAATTTCGTTGCTGAATAGTGTTCTTACCGCCTATTTATTTCGCGTAAATTTTTTTTATTTTAAAAAAAAAATTGATCCAGCTAAATATCCTACAGATTAGCGACAGAAAATTTTATTTCGTCTGAATTAGTCAGCTAATATGTCAGTGATTTATCACTGAATTTTGTCATTAACAAACTTTTTTACTGCCTCTGTTGAAATTAAAAATTTTATCACGAAATCAGATCCTCCAATCTTCAGTCATTAGTCAATAATCAGTTAGTTCACAAATTAATCAAACTAGCAATGAATTAGTTCAATGCTTTTTACTGACTAAAATTTGAATTCATTTGTAAACTTTTATTGTAATCTTTTGGTAATCTTCAGTAATTGTTAATCGGGTCACCTAAAATATACATAACTTTTTGTATAGTTTACGAATTAAATTTAAATCGATAAGTAGGTTGTTAAATGCCCAGGTAATTTTATTCATTTATCCATTTTATCTATATAATCTATAATAATACCTGAAGCAAAAAACATATCAAAAATGCTTGACGTGGCATTCTATACTTTCACTGTTCTATTCTTTTTCCCTATTTTTACAGATGTTTAAAATTTTTTTTATTAAAGGTTAATTGAATAGATAGTATATATATATTCTAAAAAATCTTTTCTATATATAGATATTCATATCACCTTTAAATTGTTTTGAATATTTTCTTATCTATAGTTATATCATTAGATATATTATATCAAACCTGAAAGCGTTTTCGGTATTTCTCACTCTCCTTCCCTTTGGAAGTCCCAATCCCAATCAGTTAGGAGTACTTCCTATAAACTGACAAAAATTGACAGAAAGCAAGCCGGTATTCAAGATTGCCAAAAGAAAAAGATAAATAAGAATGGAAGAGCTGTCAGTGTCCATGGCTTTTCAAGTAGTATTGGCTCTATTTAACATCAGTTTTTGTAGTTTACCTAAATTTTTAAACTGTTTTAGTGTCTGATTAATTGCTACTGTATTATGGTTGAACTTTTAATTTAAATGAAATATGAGTATCCTCTGCCAATTTGTTATATATAGGTGTTATTTTTTTAGAATTAAGAACGTGAAATATTTTTCTTACCCAAAAATTGATATTACCTCCAAACACTCCGCTGCCATTCTAAATTGCTAAAAAGGGAGCATATCTTTTTGGAAAAAAAATTTTAAATGGTAACAAAGCTCAATTATGTGAACAAGGGTCAAATGTAATGAATGTTCACATCGAATGTGGGATATGTGATTTTAAAAGATCCATGACGTCACTGTTTTGTTTGGTAAATGCAGTGGGCAATGCAGTTTTTCATGTTTTCAAATTTTGCGCTATCGCTTAGGAAATTCAGGAATTAAACATAGAGAAAAGGTCGAAGGATGCATTATCTCCATGATTAACCAACATAATGAAGTCAATGTCTGGATTGCTTTGTAAATATATAACTCTTTTAATAACATAAAAAGTAGAATAGAATTTGGTTCTTTATAGGTAGGAACTTAAATAATGTTTTATGGAGTTTTAATTGCTTATTTAATTTAGTTGATTTAACCGAAGGCCACATATTGAAAAATTATAACTTGATGATAACAACAATTTGATCCCATTTAGTAATAATATGGGAACTGGATTGTGTTTATAATTATCTTTTAGACTATTAAAGAGCAAGTATTCGAACCTGAAATTTTATTCTAACACTTTATAGTCAACATACCATTAATATTATATTTGGGGGGAGGTAAGATTAAAAAATTTTGTAATATATAGAATGAAAATTTTGGTGTTCCCCCTTTAAATTAAATATTTTTAATATGGAAGCTCTCAATAAGTTTATTTACTGACTATCATGAAGGAGTGAAACTCCGATTTCATTTAAAGGTATGAGAAAAAGTGTCGAAGACCTCTTC
This sequence comes from Jatropha curcas, assembly GCF_014843425.1. The sequence goes on from NW_023591768.1 coordinate 530,268, forward strand.
TCAACAACAACTCATCATTTTAAAAAAATTTATCTCTAAGTCATTGCCCCACTCCCTCAAAAGAAGAAAAAACAGGTAAATAATTGAATATATACATATGATACGAGTACCACTAATCGCTCCCGTGTACGCAATATTGCTTCCCAATTCATGCAAGTGAAATTCTTGAATGATTGCAGAAGCTCCAATCCTTATTTTCAGTCCTCCGTTGGAGTCAACAATAAAACGCCTTTCCCCTCAACAGTAAGAGAGTGACTCCCAAAATCTAATATTGACCTTCTATCATCTTCCTCCGATTTCAGCAAGGTAGCCTCTCGCTTTGGAAAAACAGATCAAGGAAATCTAGTTCCTCGGAGAACCAAATGTCTCTTTCAGCCATGTTCCGTATCGAGAGGGAAAGATCAAGCAGCTAAATTCGTCCTAGCTCGTTACAGCAGATTGTACTCAGTTAATTATGTAATTTTTTTTCACTTGTGCTGTCTTTGCGCTCACTTACCTTAAAGCATTGGTAAACTTCAGACATAGTGGACTCTCCATATAATAAGGATTTTATAAATAACTTTCCCCCTAAAAAAAAAAAAAAAAAAAAAAAAAAAAACATACACACTGGTAAATAACTAAATAAGAAGGTGACGCGTGTCCAACTAAATTTTAGACGTAATCAAATCAAAATTTTTTTTTCTCCTTGAAAATTAAGGCATCTTTTCTTTAGTTTTATTGCTTTATTTCAGAATAGGCACAAAAGTAAAGATTGACTCCGTTCAGTGCGTTCGCCGTCCGACGCAGGAGGTCAACTTACGAAGCTAGATAATTCAAGTTGCAAGTGCTTCGTATACTAGAAGTTCTAGTCAGACAAGCGGAGCATTAATCGGAGTGATATGTAGCGTGATTAGTGCGCGTCTAGCAAGTAAACTTATTGGGGATCTGGATTATAGTTTCAAGTGTATTGAGTCGAAGATTATATATGGGTAGGACACGTCCGAGGCCGTCATTTAAAGGATAAGGGCGACAGATCCAACGTTGACAGAGCTGCATGCACGAGTAGGATGGCTATTTCCAACTCCGACCCTATGGGTATGCCTACCGACCAAAAATTCCAGTCAAACAAATTTTCAGGTTTTGGATTGAGTTTTTGGAATACGAGTAAGTGGATAAAAACCGAAACGTTTTATTTCTGATGGCATGGTAGGGTATAGCCATTACTATTATAAACTGACCCGCCCCATACCCAAAATTCAAATCCAAGAGATTACAAAAATTTATTATTTTTTTTAAATTATAGTTTAAATTTTTTAAATAAATTGAGTTTATTTGTTGTAAATTATCTTTATAAACTATAATTTAACTTTTAATTTAAATATAGTGTAAGGCAAAATAACTTTCAGCTAAGTTTGCACCAAATTAATTTAGAAACTGGTCCGTCTTTCTTGCGCTTACGCTGCGGATGTTATATAATGTTTAAAAATAAAATATTATTTTCATTATAATAAATAATTATTTTCAAAGAGTCCCAAATTAGTCAATTTTTTCTCATCAGATTCTTAGCAAAAGGATCAAATATTAACATATACATACATAAATCGAGTTTATAAATAAGCTCAAAATTTTAATTTCTAGAAATATTTTTAATAGATTTTTAAAATACTTTTTAAAAATATTATTTACTTGAATTCATTTTGAATAAATAAATCTAAAATCCTGAGCATAATTCAGCTAAATATTAAAATTTTTTAAAAAGTTTCATCAAAGTTTGCCTTGAATTGGGAATAGTTCAAAAAGTACTGGCGTCATCTCCTTCACAAAATAAATATAAACATCAATTTAGAACACAAATAGTTATCTATTATCAAAAAATTAATGACATTAGAAACCGATTTTAATTCTAATAGGGTAATAGAAATAAGTTTAAAATGCACAAATCATAGCCTATTTTAATCGTAAAAAAAACTGAAATATACATTTTGTAATTTCATCATCATCATCATATTGATCAAACTTAATATAAAGTAAGAATGCCATAAAAAATATATAGTATTATATTGTTTGCAAAGAATTTAAATTTTCTTTTTGTTGAAAAGTTATGACTTGACTTTGATGGTTAATTGATTTAATTGTATAGATTTAAATACGACATCCCAAATAAATTTTTTGTAACAAAATGGAAAAAGGGAAAAATTTAAGAGAATAAAATCATTAATGAAGTTGTAATTATTTAAAGAAAAGAAAGTGAACAGTTTTTAAGAAAATATTATGATTGTTATAATTTTATTAATCTATTTAAAAAAGTTAAAGATATTATTAAATGATATTGGATTAAATTGTCATATAAAAAAAAATATTTGATAAAAATATAAAATTAATTTCTTAACTCATAGATTAACATTTTTAGCCACATAGATCATGTTGATACCCGCTAAAATTAATGCCAATATAAGCTTCTTAGGTTTCTGTTTTATATATTTTATATAAATACACGATACGAACAGTAGATTGGTCAAAATTTAAAATTCTTAATATCTTACGAAATTAAATTTAAATTTTTAATATTTAACTGTAAACTTCATTTCGAAACAATGAGAAAAATCATAATGATAAAGTGATTTGAAAGGTGTTCAAAGTAATAATATTTTGGCATTTAGTGATTTTATATGTGAGTTTTTTATTATTCTATGTAAGTTTTATTTTAATATTGCTTAATTATCATTCTTTGAATAAGTCTAAACTTACCATTAAGCATTTGACGTAAAGTATTAATGAATAAGAAAAAATCAACTTTGGAATTAAATTTTAATTTATTCATCGTCTAAATCATTTTATTTATGTTTATTAATTGATATTTTCATACTTTTTTATGTATGATATAAAAATCATTTATGGATAAATACTTAATTTTTGTAATTCGAATAAATAATCTAATTTTAAATAATATGAATCGAGGGATAAATGTAATCCGTGGTAAATATGTACCTTTGGGTACCCATGGAAACGGGTACCGTGGATATAACGGCAAACCCATTGGCTTTGGAGAACGGGTAAATAACATTCTCTATCCTGATAAAGTATTGGAATATGAAGATTGAGGGAATGTGACTGGGTTTGAGTATCGGGTATTGCAGCTACCTACCATCCCTACCCATTGCTCTATCCCTAAATCATTGTAACACTCATTTGTTAAAATTGAGGCATTTTTTAAATTCATTGGAGCGGGGGAAAAGGCCCCTTCTTTCACACCAAAAAAAAATAAGAAAAGGACATTGTTTTTTCTTTTTTTCTTTTTTTAAAAAAAAAAGAAAAAAGAAAGGGCTATAAGTAGGTTTGTGCAAAAATTTTCGGACCGAATAAACCAGCACTGATTTTGATTCAAGTTTGGAAATAAAGTTCAATTGTTCGGTCCGAATCAAGTTTTACAAAACCAAAAAAAACTTTAGCTATGTTATATATAAACTTAATTGGTTAGAATAAGAAACTGAAACGATATGTAAACATCAATAAAATCCGACCGATGAACGATTGGTTTTCGATTCGGAAATTGATTTAGTTTATATATCAAACTTTTGCTTCTCAAGAAATCTGAAAACTTCCATTTTTATTTTTTTCATCTCCGGTTAAACTGAATCGACGTTTGCTGCATCCCTAATTAATAAGTCTCAATTTACCACCATTCAAATAGCCAATAAAATTGTTTGGCATTAAAGGTAATATTTTTTCTTGAAAAAGAAATAAGGTCAAAAACATTTGGTTAAAAGAATGGATAGCTCTAAGATATTTTTTTGGCATATAAAAATGATGTGATATTTTTTTTGATTGGAATGAATATGAAATATAAAAGGAATAATGTAAAATAGATGAGAGCCTCTTTCCACAAAATAATGAAGTAATGTGAAATTAAAATTTTTAACTAAAAAATTAAATTTCTGTTAATTAACTTATTTTTAAGATATGTCGGTAAATGGGTGAATAATTTTAATATACCTAGATCTAATGTTTCATGTGTAGAATTGTTTGATCAGGAAATATACAAATGAATTGGAGCCGTAACCTTGAATCCATAACAGCAGAATCTATGGCTGATGAATTACCCAGTCGTTGGCGGGCAATTCGATTCCGACATATGACATAGATTCTGTGTTTTCTTTACTCTGACTTTTTGGTTCCGTAAGTTTTCTCGTAATGTCAGAAAATTACAGCAATAGTACGGAAGTTGTTCTTCGTTTTCACCGGAGAGTTTCTTTTCACGCTCTCGTGTGCTAAATCACACCGTTATCATGTATGTGTTTTTTGAGGTAGCCCGTCACAAGATGCTCTCTTTTCTTTTCTAACCCTTAAGCTGTTGATTCCTTTATCTTTTATAAAGAAGAGAAGGGTATTAAAACCCCTAACTGGTCCCTTATCATCATTAAGCAATAAACTCATTATCTTTGGGCCACCTTAATTAGAACCAGCTTCTTTAACTAAATTCCGGCCACATATAGTTAGTTAAATAATCATAAACAATCCCCACTTGCCCATTTGCAATTTCTTGAATCTATCATGTATTACCATTAATAAGAATTAAGATGAACATCGGGATTATGGCGGTCAACAAGTCATGTAATCGACATGAATTCCTTTCCATATATCACAGACCACTTCATTCAGTAAAACTTTCAAATGGAGAAAACTATTCAAACAAAAATCAATACATGTTAACAATCAACTGTTATTGTTATCTCACTACAAACCATTATTGTATACGTCTATAATGTGGATAACACATAAATAAGCAAAACACATCTTTAATTTGAATTCCAAGTTCACAATAGATATGAGCAAAATAAACCATAGTGTATATATATATATATACTATATATATATATATAGTAGTATATATATAAATAATAATGATATATAAGTTTTAAACATCATGCCTAACAAGGACTTATCTATGAATGCCCAGTGTCTATCAACATGGCCAGTGAAGATTTGAGCGGTAAGCCTTTAGTTAGCGGATCCATTATCAATCAATTCAGTACCAATATGCCTTAAGTTGACGACTTCTGTGTTTGTTTGCCACTTCTTCGTTTCACAGATAGGTACTATTTAAAATCCATCGTGCTTTGCACCCTAGAAGTACCTATCATTCTTAGAAAGAAGATAAGCTGCGAAATTATCATAGGTAAAATTCTCAACGATCTAGCATATTAGTATTCGTCGACAATGCCTAGACCCTGAGACAAAGTTTCGCAAGACCACAAAGCTTGAACAAATGAGCCTCGAAAGCATGCCACATATTCCAACCTCCATTGTGGAAAGTAGCAATTGACAGACTTGTTTTCGCACTTTTTCGTGGATAAATGCTTCCTCCAAGCTAGGAGAAACAAGTAGCCAAATGTAACTGTTCTTCGAATCTTAACATAATCGGGATAGTCCCTGAATCCGAGTATCCCCACCACTGTCTAGATGGCTGGACTTTTCTATAAGTGAGTATATGATCCCCTGTAGTGTCCTTGTAAATACCGTAAGTACTTTCTTTTGCAACTTTCCAATGGTCCATGCCTGGATTACTTTGATATCGCCCTAAACATTACCTATGGCGAAACCTATATCCCGGGTCGAGTATCATGTCTTGAACATACATTAAGCTCCCAAACCACTGACGCACTATGGAAATAGACGTCGCCATCTCTTATGTCCAAAATCATTCCTTAGGACATTGCAGTTGGCAACTGAACCTACTGTAACGCCGCCAAAATTTCGAATCTTAAAAATAAATATTATTTTTATCGGGTCCATTGAATGGTGCTACAGAAAGGGGGATAGATATTTATTTAGATCCGAGGAAGGATATTGGAGTGATAATTAATACTATGAATGGGTAAGTGATTTTACCAAGTCTATGATATGTACTCACCGGCTCTGTGAATAGTACTAACTGGTCCGGGAGTCGTATTATTTGGTCCGGAAAAAATTACTACAATATGTTGTTATATTTTTCTTTTAATATTTTTGGAGTATGGGTATGCAGAATTTTTTATGAGTAGAAAGTAAGTAAATGAATATTTTGGAGAATTTAAGATTATATTAGTGAAGTAGTGTGAAAGTTATGATGCTTTAATTCTATTAAAGGAGAATTAAGGAATAATTTTTTATGGGAGTAATTTGAGAAATTTTGTGGGAAGATAAAGTAATAATTGTGAAGGAATTGAAATTCTGGGAGAATATTTTTAGCCATTAGATGGAGCTTAATCTTAGCCATCCAATTATGGGGAAAAGGACCAAAATAACCTTTGATCACTTTATTAAGGTCAACTTCAAATTATTGAGCAACCACTTTTTTCTCTTTCTTCTTTCTCTCAAACGCCAACTGATCCTCTTCTTCTTCTCTTCTTGTTTTTTTCTTCACTTCTTATTGCTGTAATCCACCAAATTAAACAACACCCATACTGATTTAAGTAATTAATCTAGAGAATTAAGCTTGGATCGAAAGTGATTTGTTGGTGATTGAAAGTTTTCAAGAAATTGTTGAGGAGATTCTCTACTTAAGCCAAAGGTTGGGGAAAACCTCTACCCATGGAGTAAAGGCAAAGTTAGAGCTTTAGAAGCTTTAAATTTAAAGCTTGCTAAAGCTATTTTTAAGGTTAGTGTTTCATAAACAACACTACCCTTACTTGAATTTTTGATTTGTGCATTTATGCTATCATACATGTATTTTGGATTTTTGTTATGAAGATGATTGATTTGTTAACTTTTGGTTGCCAATAAACATGCTCTGGTGCTGTTTTAGATGAGTATTTTAGTAATGTGGTAGAGAATATTTACCATTGTATCTTTGTTGTTCATACGTTTTTTTCGTGGTTAAAGTAAGCTGAATTGTTGGAAAAAGTGTTTATTGCGTGAGATTAAGGACTAGTTTTCGACCATTTCTATTTTCTATTTGTGTCTGAGTTCCTTCATGAAAGTTGTAGGTATTACTTCCTGTTAGCTTTCCAACCCATCCTCTTGTGTCCAATTTGGGGAGATACATAGCTCAACTTATGGCTGAAAAACCCTAAACTGACTTTCTGTTTATGTTCGGGCCACATATGCATGCACTGGACATTGAGTGCCCATTTTGAGCCACTATATCATTGACAGATTTGGTTCTGAGGTCTTCATGAAAGTTGTTTCCCTGTGTCTTGAGACTTCCAATGGTTCTAGATTGGTTTTAATTTGGAGTGTTGGTAAAGTAGGAATTCAAGTAAACATTGGACTTTAGTTCTGACTGAAATCGGTCTGGATCTGTTGTCTGTATGTTCTAAGCTTCTGTTATCTTCCACCTTATGCATGATCTGGGCTGTGGTCTCTTCATTAATGCATTTGTAGAATTTTATCTTAAGCTTTCTAATGAATCTAGATGTTCATTCAATTTGGAGACCTATAACCTCAAGTTATGTCTGAAAAACTACAGCAAAGTCAAGGATATTTTTAAGTGCCTGGAAATTTTACTATGCCTTCGAACTGAAGCATAAGGTTTTTTGGAATAAATGGTATGTAGTAATCATGTGTGATGAGGTTCTTCTTGATTTATTTGTATGTTCTTCTGAGGAATTGATTTGACAAAAATAAGATATAAAGGTTAAAAGTGGTATTGTGGATATGGTTTAAATGGATATAAATGGGAATAATTGTTTGGAAATTTTGGATAAAAGTGTGTGAATTAGCTTAGAATAATGAATGATGAGGATAGAAAATGGATACCTTGGTGCATAAGAATTATGTTAGTCATGTTTTGGTTGGAGGAAGAAATTCCTCCCCTTGGTTTTACAGTTAAGGAGGCAAATCCACTCTAGGGTGGTAAGGGCTTACTTAATTATTTTTTTCTTGTATAGTATAAGTATGACATAAGTATGATTATATGATAAGAAGTTTCTTATGATGAAATTTCATTATGAAATGTTAAGCAAAGTTAAAAGAAAAAGGAAGTTAATTGAGAATTTTGCCTATATTAAGGTATATATATCATATAATATATTTTCAAAATAATTGTCCTTTGAAGAAGTGGGTAATTTTTGTAATAGTGAAAAGTTGAGTAAATTTTTGAATGAAAGGGTATTAAGTTAATGAAGAGGTTTTGATTAAGAATTATTGCTTTTTTGGTGAAAGAATGGATTTTGAGATTTGGGCTCTACTATGCATGATTGAAACGTGGTGTGCATGAGATTGATTTTGTTAATGTGAAGGCTTGATCATATGCTAGGGTTAATCAGCCCTTATAATAGGCGCGTGACGCGCTGATTTGTGTGATGGGGTGTGCTTTCATAGGCCACGTGTGGTGCTGTTCATAGGCCACGATTGTGGTGAATGGGGGTGGTGCATTTCATAGGCCACGGTGGTGCTTTCACAGGCCACGTTGGTGGTGATGGTGGTGGTGCTTTCAATGAGGTCCACGATTGTGTGAATAGGAGTGGCGCTACACATAGCCGACGATCGAAATAGTGCTTATGTTCATTCTGTATTAGTGACGGAGCCTTAACTAAAGAATTAACATATGTTGTATTTTTATAAATCATCTTATTACCTTTCAAAGTATTGAATTATAAATGAGATAGATCAATGATTATTTTAGTAAACTACTTTTGAAATTTAATGAATTATGTTATCAAATGAATTCAGAAAGTCATGATTATTCCGGTACAGGATGGTTAAATAATAAATAGTATAGTGTATTTGGTATATAAATGTGCAAAGTAATGGAATTTATGAGGTTGAAGAGAATAAATTTCTTTATGTTAATTAAATTAATAGGTCCTATCCTGTATGATTTCTCTGCTAAAAAAATGTACATGTATGTGAAAATTTTAATGATTATTATGTCATTTGTATTTTAAAGTAAATTGTCATCTAAACTTTAGTAGTATGTGAATTATGAGCACCAACTGGAGTTTTATACTACAGCGCGTTGATTTGTATCAACGCACAAGGTTAAAGACGGTAGGTTGCTGGCTTGAAGACTAGAAGAGTAGCATCAGGCAGAAGTGATTTATTGTGGTAGTAGGTAGACTTGAGATTTATGTACTATAAGAAACTATGGCATGTATAAGTATTATATTTTCAGAGATTGTATTATTCTGAATTATAACTTAAGCATGTAATTAGGCAATTATGTTGGTGTCTATATTCGGAGATAACTAAGATGTATTAAATGATTAAATATAAAATAATTTCAAGAGAGTTGGTATGATTATTTAATTAAGACTTGATATATATACTTGGAAATGCAATTGAATGATGAATATTAAACTGCTATTGAGGATTTATATAATTATGAAAATATTAGAAGTGGTTGTTGTGTTATCCGAATATGTGGAGATGTTGGAGTTTGGAGTTTAATTGGGATGTTTTGTATTCATATGTTTGGCGAGCTCAGTTTTTTTTAAAAGGGAATGTCATTAAACAGTACATTTATTAGGATTTTCCCATCTATTTTTCAAAAAAGAAAAAAAAAAAAAGAGATGAAACGAAAATGAAGATGATTATCTATATAAAAAAGAAAATTACTACGCACACTGTGAATACTCATTACATTCTAAATGTCATAATCTATTGATAAGTGATTTGTATTGTTAAGTTAAGACGGTGTCTCCGCCACCGAATGTGGCATCCGTCGTCTGGGTCCTCACGGGACTCGGCGGAGGGTGTTACATATCTCCTTTCCTGAATTGGAACTATTTCCTACATGAGCATTTTTCCCGCATTCTGAATTTCCTCTAATACCTTGATCAAATGTTAAGCTCTTGGAGAACCAATCCACGTCCTTGTTGACCTATCACGGAATCATTTCTAAATCAAATCACAAAAGGATCGCTTCTCCCATAATCTTTCATTTCAAAGGTTTCTTAGAGAGAAAACCCTTTAAATCATGCAACAACCCCAACATCATTTGCAGTAACAGAAAGAATGTTCATCAACAAATATAGGACTTAAAGCATCGCGGATGAGCTTGCTCCCACTGACCTTCATATAAATACAACCGATCAACAGTGTTTTCTATACAAACGCATAGAAAGGTGATTGGTAATTTAAATTAAACTTAAGGGATACATTGACGGTGTTGACGCATGTTTTTTAATGCCGACGGTGTCAGAGCGGACCATCGAGTTGATGAACCGATGAGGATCAAAGGAATGCGGAATAAGGAATCAGGGTCAACCAGAAGTCTTAAACCAAAATTGATTTAAACCGGTTTCAAGGGAATCTGAACCAGCTAGGATTGACGGTTGCACGCAGCTATAAGGTGCGTGACGACGTACGTAATACGTTTCGTCGACAGCAACACTAACACCAGGATGAGGACGCTGGTACCTCTTGAAAATCCAAATAAACTTAGGGTTTTCTATTTTGTTTTTGATGTGGCATGTTGTGGGTGCACGCTAGTGATCAGGAGAAGTGAGCTGCGTCAACGCAGCTCTTCGGGTCCGTCACGCAACTGTTAGTTGCGTGACGCAGCTCTGTTCTGTTGTGTCCTAACCCATATAAATACATATACTGGCATTTTTATCTCTTAAACGGGAACTCTCGTCTTGGACTTTTTTGAGTAGGAATTGAGAGAAAATTTTATAGACGAACTAAGCTGCGCTAGGGTTTTCTGCAGAGAACTCCATTGAGTATCTTGAAGAAGTCAACCCTTAAGAGATTAAATAGATTCGAAAAACAAAAAAAAAAAAGTTTCACAAACAGAGAAAAGAGAGAAAAGAAAAGAAAAGAAAAAAGAGCTTTTTCTATTAAAACTTTGCAAAGAACATTTTGGAATCCTGAAACACTAATTTCCTAAGACATTTCAAATGCGTGGTAATCCTCAGAATCTGAGGGCTTAGGTATCATCTAAACTCTTCTTATTATTTTTTAGTTGTTAGTTTATTAAATATCCTATTTTATTAGGCGGCTTGGGTAGATGTTGATATTGGTTAAGTAGTATTCTGCCCATTATGTGAGTGTTTTCTGAGTAATATAAACAAGTTTTGATAAAAAGAAAACGTAAAAAGGGTAGTTTTGAAAGGGAAGTTACGGACCAAGAGCAGTTGCGTCACGCAGCTACTGTGAACCCCTACCCAAATATCATAGGCATGCGTGATGCATGTGACTAAAGGGCCAGAAATGCACGTGAATTTATGAGTCGCCACCCGCTTGTTTAATCTATTTTTAGGGTAAACTAGGAAAAACCCCTAAGTGGACTCCAATTTTTAATTAACCTAAATTGGCTAGATTAATTAACCCAATGATTTAAGGCTGGTCTAAACCGAACCCGAGGTGATCCCGAGACTAGTCATCGACTGATGAGAACTGAAACCAAAACAAATGAAATGCTTTGCAGGGTAAATGAAATGGCAGATTGGACAAATGAAAATGTTTATGTGATTTTGACTTTGCCGGCTGCGGGTTAAATCCCTATACGTGCCTGACGTACTCTCGTTTCGAAATTGGAAGATCAAGATGCACAACCGTAGTCGATAGGCCTTCTTCCGCAAAGGGCTTTGAATGGGGAGTGCTTTATGCATTGAGTGTGTGTATGCTTTTTTGTGCAATTTTGTTTAGGCATTTTGCCTGAAAATTGGATTGTTTTTAGGCATTTGATGCAAAAAAATTGTTGATTTTAGTGGCTTTTAAGCCAAAAAGATTTTACTTTAGGCAAGATTGCTTGCCAAAAGATGATTTTTTAGGCGATTGTCCGCCAAATATGATTGATTATAAAGGGCTTTTTAGCCAAAAATCAAGTTGATTAATTTAAGGCATTTGGCCAAAAGATTGATTGTAAGCGATTTGTCGCTGAATAGTAGCTAGAGCTAATTTATAGGCGCATGTGGTTGCCCAAAAAAATTGATTAAACCGAACTTGTAGATGTAGGCAGATTTATTGGCCAAAGAAGAAAAGCGTGTTGTGAATTAAGGCTTTTTTAGTACAATTATTGATTAATTGGACTTAAAACCCGAATTTTGTTAGAAATAAAGGCAATTTCAACTCATAGTTATTGATTAACTAGGCGTTTTTTAGAGCCAATTATTGTTGGATTTGAAACTAACACCAAAATCGATTATTGATTAACCTCGGGGTTTTAAGGCTAAACTTATTTAATTGAGGCAGTTA
>NW_023591768.1:542866-582910 GCF_014843425.1 Jatropha curcas
TGCTTTGCATTAAGATGGTCTTTGTAAGCTTGGATCGTTCCATTAAATGAAGAAATTGGGAGGACATATTGCAAATTGCTGTTCCAAGCACACGTAGTGAACCATTATAGGTATCATATCTGAAGAATGGAATGTTAACCGGAGGGGAGGCTGAAACCACTAAAGCAAAAGAACAATGGAGGCCCTTCTCCTTCGTATCTTTCGAGGTGGAGAGCCTAAAGCTGCGCCAGGAATAATCAACCAACCCTCTGAAACAGGAACAAGTTGACATAGTAATGCAAAGAATTTAACTGGCTGTGCTAGCGCAGTCACGGGACTTCCAAACACAGTACTGGTGCCGGCTACGTATTTCAATCACTGCATTTGCAACTTGGCAACTAAAGGGTGGAAGACTTAATCCCAAATGGTCAACTCAAAGAAGACTCATAACCAAGAAGGAAGAATGCATCTGGGGGTCCAGTGAGTCAAATGATAATAAGCCAGTATAATCCCCACGAGAATCCTTTACGTTCGGGAATATTGGGAAACAAATCAGGCCAAAGGGAAGGCAAATATCATGATCATCATCGGGCATGCCAATCCTTTTTGGTTTTCCGAGAAGTAGTGAAGAGGCAAATTTACTGGGGAGCCACTTAGAAGGCAAGGCCATCTGCCAAAGCCCCTGCCTCCGGAATTTCAAAGCCAAGGCACTGAATACGTATTGAGTAGCCATCAAGATGACCTGGGCATAAGACCGAATCATGGCTGGACTTTGGAAAAACCGTCCTACAAGGACTGGTTGAATCAATGGTGTCCATTCATCCCCTAAGAGAAGCGAAGCATCAAGCCAAATCCGTTGCGCTAAGCGGCTATTGGGATTGGAATGCAAAAAAATTTGCTGGAAAATAGAAAATCGGTTCGAGATTGTCCTTATCAAACTTTTCTTAGAAATTGAATTTAAGTTTTGTGTCTGGAGAAGGTTTGACGATCAAAAACCGTCCAAGAAGAACAACAGGAAATTGCTTCATTAGAGCCATAATGAAACGAAGCAGCTGTCTGGAGTCAGGTTTTAGCATCGAGGAAGGAACAAACCGATCCCTAACAGGTCAATCCAATACACCTAAGTCGGCATCACAGTCCACGCAAGGGGAGTCTATCTTTTAAGGGTCTAGTTTTTTCTTTTCAATTTACATGTTCCATTCAAGTTTTCATTCAAATGTTCAAATTTGTAAATCTAGAGTGGTCTTTTGTACACAGGGAATTTTGTCTAATCAATAAAAAGGGAATCAGTTACGATTCCCCATCCTGTTTTATAAATCTGCTTTCCCTAATCCTTTCCTGTGAAAAGGCAGAAACACAAGAAACAAGAAAAGAAAACATAATCAGTGAAAAAAAAAAATAAAATAAAAAATTAAAAAAGAAAATGATGAATAAAAAAAAAGGATAAGAAAAATTGGCAAAGAAAAAATGAGCATTCGATTGCGTCTGCATCAAATCGTAAGGCTAGGGGGCAGTCCTAAAGAAGCACCATCATAAGGGGAAGTTTTGAAGGGTAAATGCATCGGAAGGGGAACCAGCAAAAGCGGTACGCAAGATTTCAAACAAGGTATCCGAGGCAGCCGATGAAAGGGGTTTAGGGGCCAGAAATGGTTTACCTCACGAAAACCCAGGAATGGGAAGAATGCTCCTGCAGGAGAGAGTGTTGAATTTGTGAGGCTTAGAAAGCGAAGGCAGAATAAAGAAGTTATTATTTGTAATGGGTTGGGTTCTGCAACGAAGTCCGCAAATGCATCCCTACACTAATCAAGTTCATCTCAGAATCCAGCTTGCCTCGAAATCTTTAATGGACGAGGCTGCTTCTAAGGTCAAGCCAAAAAGGAAAAATGGGACAAAGACCCCTGGTCAAAAGAAGGAAGGGCAAACAACAAAAGATAAAAAAAAAAAGGGTCAAAAGGAAGCTTCTGCACAAAAAGAAAGGAGAATCAAGGGGACAAAGCTACAGGGAAGACAAAGTTGTTGTCAATATAACTGGTGCTACTGCAAAGCTACTCTCGTTTAAATTCAGTATTAAGCCCATCAAGGGGAGAATGACAAATCATTTCAGCATAGGGGAGACATAAGACAAGAGCGGTCTGCATAGCACATTTTGAAGAAATAACAGAGTTAAATAAAAGGCAGTCATTCCTACAAATTGGAATGACGAACAAACCCTTGAAAATCAAGGCGGCTGCAAGCATTGGCACAATGACATAGTGTCCTTATAAGACAAGGATCTTTCTCAAAACCAGGAAAAGTGAAGAAGTCTCCTCAAAGATTCCTTATGTGAGGAGGAGAACCATCTGAGGAAATATAGTTTCAAATTCAGAAGGAAGATGTAAAGTATCAAGGAAAAAGGAAATCAAATTAACCTCCAAGAATTGCAAGCACAGTGTGCTGAAGCCCCAAACTCAAAGGCATGACAAAGCTTCTTCAACTACTCCAAGCACCTCAAGTTACAACCACAATGTGGGGTATTCAAACCTCTTTGTCGATGAATACAAGTCATATTTCATCAACCAAGTGGTAAACCACTACCACAACAAAGTCAGATTCGCCTAAGGGTCATCACTATCATAGACGAGCTCAAAGTCAATAAGTTATTCTAACATCATCAAAGTCGGAATGAATCCGTAAACGACATCAAGGCCGGGGAAGAAATCCCCGCGAAGAAATCAAGTCAGAAATGAATTCTGCATCAACAAATCAAGTCGGGAAGGGAATCCCGCGATAAGACCATCGAAGCCACGGAAGGCATCCCGCGAAAAATCAAAGTCAGAAATAAATTTCTGCATTCAACATCAAGTTGGGAAGAATCCCGCAAAGAAATCCGTGTCCAGAAGGAATCCGCAAAAGACATCAAGCGGCGGGGAAGAATCCCGTGAAAAAAATCAGGTCAGAATGAATTTTGTATTAATATCAAGTTCGGGATAAGGGAATCCCCGAGTCCCGAAGAAATCAAATCGGAAATGAATTCCACAATTAGCATTAAGGCGAAATTGAATTTTGCCCCAACAGCAAGTCGGAAATAAATTTTGCACTAAGACGGAAAGGAATTCCGCGCTAACATCAAGTCGGAGATGAATTTCGCACCAGCCGAGCACAAAGTTCGCATCCTGGAAGGAATTACGAAAGACCTGATTCTCCCCATCCCCTGGAGAGTTCTGGGAGATACGTAGGCAGCCGCAAAGGCACGGTCACAAACATAAGTTGGCATCATAAAAAGCATTTTCTCTTTGCCAATATATAAAAAAAAAATAAATAAAAAGAAGAGAAGAAAAAAATAAAAGCTGGAGTTGAAAACCCGAAAGGACAGCTTCAGGCAAGAATTGAGCCCGCTAGGCTGAAAACCCGAAAGGGCGGTCTAGGCAAAAAACCCGTAAAGGGCGGTCTATGGCAAAAGTTTATGGGCAAAAAGGCCTGCTAGTGTGTCGAAAACCCGAAAGAGCGGCACTACGCAAAAGTTAAGGTGGCAAAAAAAAAAAAAAAAAAAAAAAACAAACAAAAAGTGCTTCCATGAATTCTTTTTAGCAGAGTCCATTTTTGCTAGAGATAAAGCAACAAAGTATGTCCTGTAAAAAAAAAAAATCCTTTCAAAGTGTTCCTCCTTGGGAGTATATAAATCATTTTTTCCAAGGAATCACTGAGTTCCTTCGAGTCAAAAATTTCACTACAAGAAAAATTTGGCGTCTCTAACAAATCTCGATGTCTCAATGAGTCTCAAAATCAAGTCTCCATCACCAGTTGGTCATGTCTCACACGACCGAGATCCACAGAAATCGGAGTCAGTTCTCAAAAGTTTCGTTTTGAAAGCGTCACTCTTTGAGTCATTCCTCGAGAAAAAAACGAGAGAGAAGGAAAATGTCAATTCAATCCCCGCCGGGGTTTCCAAAACAACCCTAAAAAATGTCAAACATAATACGTTGGGAAGGTAATTCTTTAATACCTCGTCTTCCACCTCGGACCAGTCGCTACGTTTCTATCAGTTATCTTTTAGTCAGACGGAGCCAAGTCCATCCACATTGCGTCCTTTCTCACGAGTCATAATAAGAGAGTGATTGGCTTTGTTTCTCTCTTTTGATTTCCTGCATCGTCTTGGACAAGGTACAACACGCAATTGTTTTGAAATAAATTATCCATGGTCAAGCACCAATTCTGGGGGGCAAGAAGTGATGAGAACCTTCACCATTTTCCCATCACAGAAATAAATCACGGATTTTTAGTCCTTTCATTAAGAAAGAAATTTTATTTCACTAATGAGAAGGTAATTAAATTCTCTCAAGCAGGGGCAAAACCTCTAAGTTGGGATTCCAGGGCAAGTCTAAAAAAAGAAAAACATATCACAACCTATGGTGAAAGCCAACCATCGTCAATCTCTAGTCGGATTCAGGGGCAAGTGTTATAAAAAAAAAACATACACAACCTAGGGTGGAACCCAACCATCATCAATCTCTTTTACACAAACCCAGGATAGAACCCAGTTAATGGTTAACCTTTTCTTTCACAATAAAACCTAGGGTGAAACCAGTAACCAACCATTTTTATCCAAAACCAAGCCATTGGATCATCTCGACTTTAGCGAGACCCTTGGTTCTCAAAGAAAAAAAAACAAAAATAAAACAAATCTCTTTTCAAGCCCTTATTAAGAGGCAAAACATCTTTTGAAGCCCTCATTAAGCGGCAAAACATCTTTTGAAGCCCTCATTAAGAGGCAAAACAAACATCTTTTGAAGCCCTCATTAAGAGGCAAAACATCTTTTCAAGTCCTCTAAGAGGCAAAATCTCTTTTCAAGCCCTCATTAAGAGGCAAAACGTCTCATTAAGAAGGCAAAACATCTTTCCAAGTCCTCTCCAGTAGGGCCACACAATCTCCTTTTCAAGCCCCTCATAAGAGTGCAAAAACATCTTTTCAAGTCCCTGACTAGAGAGTGCAAAATTTTGCTGTTTAAGCTCAAAGAGGCAAAAACACTTAAGTTGCAAACATAAATCCATGCATTTCGATCACTTTCATTTCAAAAAAAAAGAAAAAAAAAAAAAAACCAACGCGGGGTTTCCTCCTCTCCCCATTATCCTCAAAAATTTGCTTGTTCTTCCCATGAGCACAGCCACTGGGCTCTCATACAATCATTTACTGGCTCTCATAAATCATTTTTATGATAGCCAGTGGGAGGCAACTGTGAATACTCAAATTTTGAGGCTCAAAAAGCTTATTTTTTTCGAACTGTAAATAGTCCGGCCGGACCGAAGGCCATTTTGGAAATTTATCAGAAGTATGCCAATATGGTACTTAAAACGTCCGGACGTCGCGAGGATCGCGGAACTGGTCCCGGAATATTTTTTGGAGGTTCGAAACTCCCGGAAAAGCCTTCGGACGAAAAATTAGCAAACCTGCCAGCCTCGGTGGCTCAGGCCGCCTGCCCCGGCAACTCGGGCCGTCGGAATCCGGCGGCCCAGGCCACCGAGCCCATCGGCTCAGGCCGCCAAACAGTCCGTTTTTTGCCTATAAATTGGCCCCGATGTCTTCATTTCAACTCACTCAGTCTGTGTTGACGGACGCTCCTTCTCCCCTACGCTCCTTCATTTCAACGGACTCAGTCTGTGTAGTCAACCGTAAATCCAAAAGGAACGGTCGACGACAGGGCCCCGAAGCCCTCAGTTTTACTCGCTCAGTCTGTGTTGACGAACGCTCCTTCTCCCCTCCGCTCCTTGCGATTCTTTACTGCTTTTCTGCATTTTAGTTTAGCTTTATTGCTTTCTTGCTTTGTTATTTGGTCACTTATGCATTTTTTAGTTAAGCTTTATTGGCTTTCTTGCTTTGTTTTATTTGGTCATATAAAATTGAATCAAGTTAACGAATTGGGCCTTAACGAGAGAGCTTTAACCTGGAGTCTAAAAAAGTGGCCATTCGTTAAATCAGTACATTAACTAAAGCTCTGCCTCTTTTAAGTTTTGAAGCACAGTTCATAGCCATGCTTACTCTCGTACTCTAATGTCTACAACTGCATTAAAATGCACTTCAATGGTCCAATCAATTTGAACAAATAAATTGCCTTTCAAATAATTAAGTTCAGGCCCTAAAGATGCTCCCCGGTTAAATAAGTAATTTCGTGGTATTAAAGCTAAAATCGCGACAAATTGATTGGCTTGAGAAACTCACTCTTTTAATTATATAACTACTGGGTTTAACATCGCCCTTATTTTCGAACAAATTCCGGCTTAAGTCCAATTAATCAATAATGTGGTAAATAGCCTCACATTAAACACGATTTTTTTCTGCTCAAATTCCAATTGCCGTACATTGGCAAATCAATTGATCTCTGGCAAAACAACATGCCTATAAGTAGAGTTATCTTTTTAAGCGAACAAAGTCGCTTAAATCTGAAATTTGGCTAAAAAGCCTTATTTAATTTAATAACCTTTGCTATAAAGCCTTAAAACAAACCAAGTTTTGGCGGACAATCGCCCAATCAACATTTTTTTAGCAATAAATTGCTCTAAATGCAACTCATTGGCCTAAATAGCCTTCAAATAAGTCAATTTTTGGCGACCAATCGCCTAAATCACATCATTTTTGGCACAATTTGCCTAAAATCATCTCTTTTTGCTAAAAGCCTTACAATCAGACATTTGGCATCAAAAAGCCTATAAAAATCAATTTTTCCGGCAAAATGCCTAAACCAAAATGCACAAAGCATATCACAACATCTCAACGCATTAAAGCATACCCATTCAATAGCCCTTTAAAAAGGCCTATCGAACCTAACGAGCGACTACGTTGACACTTTAGTCTTCCATCAGACGGAAGTAAGTAGGCGCACGTTTGGGAATTTAACCCCGAGCGGCAAGTCGTAAATCATTCAAACATCTGTCATTTGTCCAATCGCATCCAAATTACCGTGCAAAGCATTCATTTCCATTGGTTTTAGTCTTAAATCAGGCATGACAATAGTCTTGCGGATCCACCTCGAGAGTTCGTAGACCATTGCCTTAAAACACATTGGGAATAATTTAAATTCTAATAATTTAGTTAATTAAAATCGGAGTCAACATCAGGGTTTTTTTGCCCTAGAAACATTGGGATAATTAATCTAATAATTAGGTTAATTAAAATCGGAGTCAACTCAGGGTTTTTTCCTAGTTTACCCTAAAAAAATTAAACAAGGTGGCAACTCAGACATTTACGTGCATTTCTGCCCTTTAGTCATATTCATCATATGCACTAGTTTTCGGGGGAGGGGTTCACAACTAACAAAGTGCAAAGGCACATCTTCCTGTGTTTTGACACAGGTAAGCAAGGAAAGCTGACAAAAGTCACAAAAACAAGGCATAACACAAGTACTGTGGTGTGAGCCACAGAGAAGCGGTGCATGCCACAAGCCCTATGGAGCACGCTGCAGGCTTGTAGCAAGCCAAACAGCACCAAAGTGGCACACACCACACGCAACGGGGCACGCCATAATGATCCTTCACAGGCTTAGAATACCCAAATCATCCAGTGAAACCTAACCTAATTTTTGGTTTCTAACTTCATATTTGCATGTTTCTAGTACTAATAATACAAGCATTACAAAGAAAAGGTTTCGAAATACCTCCATTGTGCCTAGCAAAGGTGACTGGGCAAATGTACCACAAACTAATTGAAGTTCCCGTATCCGAAATGAACTCCCGTAGCTTCATGCCATGGCTCACAGGATGTGTCACGGGGTCGATCACCGTATGACTCAGAAGCCAGTCCATGGCATTATCGATGGCCATGAGTTTCAGTTGTAAGAAGCAAAGAGAGTGTTTGAGGGAAAAGATGTTTCAAAGTTAGGTTAAAAGTAACAAATGGATGTCATTTTCACCTTTTATAAAGAATAATGGGCCTATTTGCCCAAATTAAGACTTCGGGCCTGATTTTGCCCAAAGGCCCACTTATTGTGTCTAGCTCTCATACTTAGCTGGCAACCCATCAATAGTTAGGGGAACACACCACTGGCCACAGGCAAGTCATCTTATTTTGCGTGCCACGGCACAATTCTCAATAACACACACAAGCACACACAAATCCACGAGTAATCAAATACATGCAAACTCTCACACAAATTCATGCATTTTTATTAGAATCACATGACAAATGCACATGCTTTTCTAGGCCTAATCACGAAAATTTCAAATCATAACCGTTTAAAGTGTTACTTCCCTTGTGTTGCAAGAATTATTTTGCAGGAACTCCTAAAGCGGAGCATTCCAGTTTAAGTCATCCGAAGTGGCGCACCTCTCGAAGTGGAGCATCTCAATTTAAGAAGTCTGAAGTAGCGCACCTCTTGAAGTGGAGCATCCTAATTTAAGCACTCGAAGTGTCACCCCTCCCAAAGTGGATCAGCCCAGTTTAAGCCGTCTGAAGTGACGCTCCTCCCGAAGTGGAGTAGCCTAATTTAAATCGTCCAAAGTGATGCCCGTCTCAAAATGGAGAAGTCCAGTTAAAGCTATCAGTAGGCGCAAGATAGCCGTAGAAGCCTCTGACAATCACCATTGCGCAATCTGTCCGCCCGTCAAATGCTGTAATGGCACTGGGTCGGTCGAAGTATCACACCCATTCATCCGTTGAAGCCGTTCAAAGTGGAGCACCCAAGAAGCCGCTCGTGTGGTGCATTTCATTCTGCTTTTCACTAATCGGGTTGGTCAAAGTATCGCACCCATTTATCCGTTGAAGCCATCCTAGTGGCGTGTTGCGTCTCTTTTAAGTTCCCGCAAGTATACGGATCGCAACGTAGTAATAAAAGATCGATCCCACGAGGAACGGGTTGAGTCCACTTGCTACTTTATTTGTTTGCGCTCCTTTAAGTTCCCGCAAGTAATAAACGCGGATACGAGCAACGTAGAATAAAGATCGAGATCCTCCACGACGGAACGGTTTGAAGTCCCACTTGCTAGTCCACTTGCTACTTTATTCTTAATGATGTGTTTACAGAAATACGAATACAGAAGTGATTGATTTCTATTTATGCTAAGGCTAATGTTTAATTAAATTAAAAGACAAGTGCATAGTCAAATACTTAGAATAATTAATCACAAAGACAAGTGTGTAGTAAAATACTTAGAATAATTAATCATGCACATGATTTTCTCTTTTCTATTCAAAAGCTTGTAATATGCAATAAAGAATTTTTTAACCACATATGGTAAGTTGTAATTCAACTTCTCAGTATAGAATTATATTATCTATTATATGTATTCCTACATATAATAAAAACCTTATCTTGTTAAATATAATATATAAACTATCATGTTTAAATATTAAACCTAATTTCTTATTCTTTGATTATTTCAATAAGACGGATTTATCTCAACAGAAATAAGTGAAATCGTGCTATTGTAAACTCATTCAAATTGAAGAGAGATCTTCTTTGATCACTTTACTAAACTGATTTCCTTCTGAGAATATAATCCATGAGTACTTTGGATTAAACAAGCCCAAAAGATAACTTTAATGGAATTTTTATTTGAAATACAACCAATTAAAAGAATGTTGCATTTGCATAGAAGATTTAAGTGAAAGAACTAAACAAACAACAATCTATCAAAACAAGCGAAAGAAGTAAATCTAACTCAAGCCTTCCGGAGGGCGTCACACCCCTCGAGAACTTCTTGGTGTTCTTCTGGCACAATCAATAACAAGTGACTTTTCGTCAACTTTCGTCAATCTTGCTCTAAGTACTACTAACACACTTCTCCTAATACAATCTAAGTGTTTTGTGAATCTAACTCTGAATAAGAATCAATTCTATATCTTTTTTGCTTCACTTTGATTGCTATTTATAGAGGAGGAGAGTGATGGTAGTTTTGGTAGTGATTGGTTAGCCAAAAGGTGCTTGAGGTGACTTCTCTTGGGAAGAGTCCCGACCCTTGCATGGAAAGATATGATTTTCTGATGAAAATGTAGCAATTACGTCTCTTGGAAATCTCGACTCACGCTCGCGCTTGTAAAGGTCGCGCTCGCGACTTCTGCGCCAAGTGCTTCTGCCTCTCAAAAGTTCTTTTCGCGCTCGCGCATATGGAAGTCGCGCTCGCGCTTGTCGCTGGCAAACCTTCTGCCTTAACAACGTGCTTTCTCGCGCCCGTGCAGATGGAAGGTGCGCTCGTGACTTTTGCTCCAATTGCTTCTGACTCTCAGATCTGCTTGTCGTGCCCGCGTATGTGAATGTCGCGCTCGCGACTTGCTTTTTTTGGGTGTAGGTTGCACGCGCGTCCTCTGGTAGCGCTCGCGACTTGGGCTTTTTTCTTTGTTGCGACTTGCTTCGTGGCGCGAGGGCTGGATCAAGGAATTCTTCCATTTTTTCAACTTGTTTTGGCCCTATTTTTGTATAGCACAATTCTTTACTCCAACTGTGTTCCTAAAAATTACTTTGAAACAAAACAACACGAACAAACGTAAAATGTACAAAAACAATCATGCATTCATGCAATTTATATCAAAATAACATAACAAGATTTGCAACAGTAAAATGTACAAAAAACAATCATAGATTCATGCAATTTATATTTCAAAAATAACATAACAGAGATTGGCCCGCTTTGAGAGCAGAGGCTGTAAAATCATGGCGTAAACTCCTCACTGGCGGAGAGTGGAGAGGGATTAAGGTCTGAGTGTAGGTGGTGGAGTTGCTCGTTGGCGAGCCCGACGAGGGGTGCGAGGCGGAGGAGTAGTTCATGCCGTTTATATGTGCGCATCTCATTCGCGCGTATGCATGCGACCAGTGGCAAACTCTACCGCTTGAAGGGGACAGCAGTATCTTAACTGTCAAAGTTTCATCAGAACAACGACAAACGTAAAATGTACAAAAACAATCATGCATTCATGCAATTTATATCAAAATAACATAACAAGATTTGCCCGCTTTGCGAGGCTATCATGGCGTAACCCTCAAGTCATCCCGTATAGCGCATCTCATTTCGCCTCTATCATTCGAAGGGCAACCTATTGAAGTGAAGCATTCTTAATTCAAAGTTTCATCAACTAGTGCAAGATAGCTGCAGAAGTCACCGACAATCACCATGGCGCAATCCATCTGCCTCTCAGACGTCGTAATGGTACCGTAAGTCCTCAAGGGTAGGTTTTCAAATCCACATCAACAAAGCCGCCAGAATGGCACACTTCATCCATCAAAGCTGCGCGTGCACGCAAATCAGGAAAGTATTTTCTTGCTTACGCGTCTACTTTACACTTTGATGACATTCCACTTGAAAAGCAAATATTATCAAAGTGGGGGCAAACTGTAGACGCTTAAATTTTGCCCGTAAAAGGTTCAGTGATGATACACCATTTTTCACATAGAATTGGATAGGGATTCCCGATCGCCCTGGTTTTTGGACCGATGGTCCGTGGCTGAAATTATCTATGTATTTAGCCATTTTTACTTTTTCGGGTTACTAGGCGTTTTACGATGAAACCAGGCCTGAGAAGCTTGTCGGGTCCGCCAAACGCACTTCCCAGTGCACTACCTTATTTTACGTGCCACAGGAACTGATTTTATAAAAGTGGACCCCATCCATTGCAAGGCCTGACAGTGGCATTTTTACCACATCAGCCCTAAATTGGGACCACCCTCCCTCATTTGCCTATAAATAAGCATTGGAGGTGTGCCATAGGGGATTTATTAGGGGTAAAACTAGGAGAGACTCTTGCATTTTTAAAACTCAACCTTAAAATCCTAAGGCAACTTGTGTTTACCTTGGATTCAAGTTGAGATCTATCATTGAATCAATCATAAAACCCCCTGTGATCAACCTGAAATCTTAGAAAGGCTAACTTTAATCTAAAAACTTGGATCATTGGATTGAGGACTAAGAAGTTGGGTTCTTCATCCATTTTTTATTCAATCTTCAAGGGAAACCATCAAAGGTAGTTTATAGGAACCTTTAATCCATCTTTTCATCTTTTTCTTTTCTTTTTTGATGTTTAAAACACCTTCTTTGGGTCTGGTTGTGAGGGAAACCTAGGATCAACCAGACAGGGAGTTCTACACCTCTATGGTGCGAGGTTAACAAGAGTGGCATGCGCCACTTATAGTGCCTCACGCCATTATTGCCCAGATCCTTGTTTATACCCAATAAACACCAAAAGCTTTCCTAATCCGGGAAAGGCCCTGCGTCACTGCGTGTTGCGTGTGCTCTAAGCATGAGGCGCATGCCATAGTCCCCTATGGCACAAGGCCTTTCAATTCAGTGGCTCTGAATGAATAAAAATCTAATAGATGTCCTGATTCGGAGGTCTAGTGGCTAAGCTCTGACCTTAAATGGTTCATGATGCGTATTAGGTCATAAATGGATCAGATAAACAAATAAAACAAGATTAAGAGCCATGAATCGTGGATTTGTTCATCCATATAGGATGAACATCAAGACCATGAGCTTAAATCATATTAAAACCTTTAAATTGGTGTCCTTTAATTACTGTCTTTTACTTTACAAGCACTTTACTATTACGGTTCCTTAATTATTTTTGTCTTTTAATATTTTGCCCTTTAGTTTAATGCTTTATGCTTATTACTGTACCAACTCTATTATTCATTAATCTTGCATTATTAAACATTCATCATTATCATAGTTATTGAATGATTGTGTGATATTTGCTTCTGTGAATGATTGTTATGTGATTTTGGGTTCCGTGATGAATTGTTTATTATTTATGACTTGTTGTTTCCTTATTTGTGTTATAGTATATCATTAACAAAATGTAAAGGGGTCCTTAATGGGATTACCTATTTATGCTTGTTGTTTCCTTATGTTTGGGGTTGTGATATAATTCTTATTACAAAATGTAAGGGGTCCTTAATGGGATTCCTATTATTGCTTGTTGTAATAGCTAATTAGGTTTGGAAAATTTGGAGGGTTTAAGGTTAGATTGTATTTTAAGGGATGGATTGTAATCTTTTCTCCCCCCTCTTTCTTTGTGGATGCCTATTTTATCTTCTATGCTTGCAATAACTTGTATGAATGATATGGTTTTCTAAAAACTGCATTAAACCATTTTACACCTTAATTTTTAATTAATCGCATTATTAGATTATTGCGAATGTTTGGACAACATGGAGGCTAGTCTAACCGGATGAAATGGGTGCCTAACACCTTCCCATTTCGCACTTAACTCTCGATTTCGTCTCTAGTTAAAAACCGGGTTATTTGATCCCAAAGAATCGATTAATTCGAGAATTTTTCCTAATAAGGATGGCGACTCCAAAATAAATAAAACCCTTACCAAAGTAAGGGAACCATTTTCCGAGGATTAAATGGGTTTAATAAAAGAAAGCCATTTTTAAGTGAAGTAAATCAAGCCCATTCGATTCAGTTTTTCCAAATCATTCTTGGGAAAACCTTACGTCCTCAAAGGGGACACACAATCCCAAACCGTCGGATACCTCTAAAAGACGTGGCGAATGATACTCAGATCCTTCAGGGCCCCTCTAGAATAGAGGGTCGCCTAAAACAGGCACCACAATGCAAAAGTGTTATATGTGGTAGAACTAACAAATCATGCAGGAAGACAATAAGTGAGCACGCTAATCACGAAATAATAAACTCAAAACAGGGTCTCTAGACCAACTACCAAGGTATCTAGGTCATCGATAGGGTTTCCAAACTAACTACAGTGTAATCAGCCTTAGAACAGTATTTTCTAACCAACTCCAGACAAGAAATAGGGTTTTCAGACCAACTACTGGATAATCAACCTAAGAACCGGGTCTCTAGACCAACTCCAAACAAGAAACAGGCTTTCTAGACCAACTACGGGATAATCAGTCTTAGAACAGGGTCTCTAGACTAACTCCACACAAGAAATACGATCTTTAGACCAGCTATCGGGGTAACTAGGCTCGAAACAGGGTTTTAGACTGACTCCAGATAAGAAACAAGGTTTCCAAACCAACTACAAGATAGTCAGCCTCAAAACAGGGTTTTCAGGCCAAGTCCAAATCAGACTGAGAATAGGGTTTCAAGACCAACTACAAGATAATTAGTCTCAAAATAGGGTTTTCAGACCAAGTCCAAATCAAAAATAGGGTTTCCAGTCTGACTGCAGAGTAATCAGACTTAGAACAGGGTTTTCAGACCAAGTCCAAATCAGAAACAGGGTTCCTAGGCCAACTACAGAGTAATAATATCAGAACATGGTTTTTAGATCAACTCCATACAAGAAACAGGAATTCCAAACCAACTATAGGATAATCAACCTCGTAACAGGATTTTCAAACCAACTCCAAACAAGAAATAGGGTTTTCAAACCAACTACAAGATAGTCAGTCTCAAAATAAGGTTTTCAGGCAAGTCAAAATTAAACTTAGAATAGGGTTTCCAGACTAACTACAAGATAATAAGTCTCAAAATAAGATTTTTAGACCAGCTTCAGACAAGAAACAAAGTTTCCAAACCAACTATAAGATAGTTAGCCTCAAAATGGGGTTTTCAAGCCAAGTCCAAATTAGACTTAGAATAGGATTTTCAAACCAAGTCCAAATCAGAAATAGAATTTTCAGACCAACTCTAGAGTAATCAGATCAAAATAGGATTTTTAGACAATCTTAGATAATCAGAGTCCTACCGGGACTGGCAACAGGTCTAAGGTGGTTACAACTTCGATCAGAGCTGAAAATAGGCCACCACGGTAAAAGAACAGTTTTCTCGATAACCAAGCATAAAACAGTAATTTTCAAATAATCAAACTCCTGTTGGGATAGCCAACAAGGTCTAAGGAGGTTAAAGCTTTGATCGGAGCTGAAAAATGCCACTAGGGCAAAAGACTAGTTTTTCTCGGTAACCAAGGATAAAATAGTAATTTTCAAATAATCAGACTCCTATCGGGACTTCCTACAGGGTCTAAAGGAGGTTATAGCTTTGATCAAATTTGAAAATAGGCCACCATGGCAAAAGGCCAGTTTTCCCGACAACCAGGGGTAAAAAACGGTAATTTTTAGACAATCAGACTCCTACCAAGACTACCTATAGGATCAAAGGAGGTCATCATCATCCTATGACTACTTATAGGGTCAAAGGAGGTCACCATCAGACAATCAGACTCCTAATAATACTACCTATAGAGTCTAAGGAGGTCACAAGGCCACGGAAATCAGCCGAATCGGATTAGCTCTAGAAAAATATTCTCAGAATCAGATAAGGCTTTCACTGGATGTTCCAAATGTTGCCACGACCTGCTAGTGTGAACCTCTCCCCCAAAAATAGGCATATAATGAATATGACTAAGGGCAGAAATGCATGTGAATGTGTGAGTCGCCACCTTGTTTAATTATTTTAGGGTAAACTTAAGGGCAGAAATGCAGTGAATGTGTGAGTCGCCAACCTTGTTTAATTATTTTTGTTTAATTATTTTAGGGTAAACTAGGAAAAAACCCTAAGTTGACTCCAATTTTAATTAACCTAATTACTAGATTAATTATCCCAATGTTTAAGGTATAGTTTGCGAACTCGAGGTGGATCCCGAGACCATATCAGGTTGATGAACTAACCAATGAATGAATGCTTTGCAAGGTAGATTATGTAATTGGACCAATGAAATGTTTAAGTGATTTCGACTTGCCGCTCGGGATTAAATCCCAAACGTGCCTACGTACTCTAGTTTGAATGAGAGATCAAAGCCGACATAGTTCGATAGGCCTTTTTTAAAGGGCTTTGAATGGGTATGCTTAATGCATGAGTGTGTGTATGCTTTGTGTAAAAAATTTGGTTTAAGGCATTTTGCCAAAGAATTGATTGCTTTGAATAGGCGATTTGTTGCTAAAAGTGTTTTGATTTAAGGCCTTTTAGCAAAAAAGAATTGATTTAGGCCAAATATTGTTTGCCAAAAAGTTGATGTGAATTTAGGCAATTGGTTTGCCAAAAGTGATTAATTTTGAAAGCTTTTAGCCAAACCATGGGTTTGATTTAGGCAATTTATTGCACAATTGAATGTTTGGTTTGCTTTTTGTCGCCAAAATGGTTAATGTGGGCAAATTTATGTGCCCAAAGAAAGAACCGAATGGACATTCATGTTAAAGATGAAAGTGTGGTAAAATTGATTGTTTTGGGCTTTCTGTTGCCAAAAATTGAATGTTTTGGGCTTTTTGTTGCCAAAAAAATGGTTGATTTAGGCATTTGTTTTGCCAAGTAGTGTTTGATTGGGCGATTGTCCGCCAAATGATTGATTTAAGGCTTTTAGCCCAAAGATTGATTAATTCAAGGCATTTTTTTGCCCCAAAGCTTCGGATTTAAGCGATTTGTTCGCTAATTTGTCGCTAAAAATGGCTAATCTTATTTATAGGCAATTTGTTTGCCAAAAGTGATAAATTGAATTGCAATATAAGCAATTTATTGCCAAAAAAAACGTTGTTAATTAAGGCTTTTAGCCACAATTATTGATTAATTGGACTTTTAGCCGAACTTGTTCGAAAGAAAGGTA
The DNA here is from genome assembly GCF_014843425.1 of Jatropha curcas. The sequence continues at coordinate 559,314 of NW_023591768.1, forward strand.
ATTACACCGTAGTTATTAATTAACTAGGCTTTTAGCCAACATTTTCGGATTTAGGCTTTAATACCACGATTATTAATTAACCGAGCATTTAAGCTTAACCATATTTAATTGAGGCAGTTTATTTGCCAAATTGATGACGTGAGTGCATTTATGCAGCAGTTTAATTCAGAATTGGAGTAGAAGAGAATATGCAAAAAAAAAAATGCTGAAATTAAACAGGCAGAGTTTCGTTATTTACCTGAGTTAATTGATGGCCGCTTCTTAGCTTCAGCTTGAAAATTCCAGATTAAGCTCCTCTTTCGGGGAATGTTAATTAGAATTAATTTAATTAAGTGACCAAGTATCACAACAGCAGAATAAAAGCCTACACTAAATGCAGAAAAGCAGTAAAAGAACCGCAAGGAGCATAAGAAAAAGAACCGCAAGGAGCATAGGGGAGAAGAGAGCGTTCGTCAACACAGACTGAGTGAGTAAAAAAGTCGCATCGGGGCTGATTTTATAGGAAAAACTAGGGCGGAGGGCGGGCGCCGCCGCCGCCATCGCCGGCAGGCGACGCCGCCCTGGTCCATAGGCTCAGACCTTGATAAGCCACAATCTTCTAAAGGGGGCAAACTGTTGACCATGATTTCAGCATCGGGGTATGGAAACGGGCCTGATTCTAGGTTTCCAGGCATAACAGGTCTGACCTATGGCACTATAAGCTCCATCCATGATATTGAGACGTAGGAAATTTTTTTACGGTTCCAACAGAATGAGAATCAACTCGATCGAATGTCTTTTGGGCCTTGAACGGATCCCTGGAAGCCGGAAAATCCTAAAAATAAGGTCCAAGGGCGGGGCAGTAAATTGCCCTGGTCGACACCAATCATCCCAAATCTGTACCAATCCAGTGCCTGTCGAGCACCTTAATCGGTATCGATTTGGACCAAATTGGTACCAATTTGAAGGACCCTGGTATCGCCATGTTTTTGGTCCAGCAGCCCCTTGGCCTATAAAAGGCACACTCCCCACTCATTTTCAAAACTCTTGTTGCTTGATTGAATGGTTCTCAAGCATCAATGACACTCTCTCTCCCTCAAATATGATCCTAAGGCCATATAGTCCAACCTTAATCTTCTTCCTCAATTGAGTTAAGGCCCGATTTGGTTCTCAAAAGTCGATTCTTTCGACTTTAACTTGCGCTTTGATCTTTCTTAGACCAAATCTCCCTCAAATATGATCCTAAGGCCATATAGTCCAACCTTAATCTTCTTCCTCAATTGAGTTAAGGCCCGATTTGGTTCTCAAAAGTCGATTCTTTCGACTTTAACTTGCGCTTTGATCTTTCTTAGACCAAAGCTACTAGTTAATTATTTTATTATTAATTAATTTAATAATTCGTTAATTAACAATATTATAAAGACTATATTAGGGTCCTCGTGCCCATCCTTTGCTTTATTGGAGTAAGACTCGATCTCCTGGATCAAGAAGGCGAATTGTGGAAGCCATGTGAGTTCAAGCCGACCTCTCAACCCTGACCAGACATAGAGTATAATAACTAAACTCAGACCTTTGTCAATTCAAGCCCGGTCTGTCTGACATTCAATATCTGTCAAGCCTGGTTCGTCCAACACCTAATATTTGTCAAGCTCGGTCCAGCCAGCACCAAGTGCATGTTAAGCCTAATCCGTCTGACACCCTTTAAGCCCATTCTAAGAATGGCAAAACCCTACCATCCTAATCGATGGTAGAACTTTGTGCACCCTGATCCTTATGCAAATGAGGTATGAAGGCATACCTATGGATTGCATACTCATGGGATTTTTAGAATGGCAAAACCCTACCATCCTAATCGATGGTAGAACTTTGTGCACCCTGATCCTTATGCAAATGAGGTATGAAGGCATACCTATGGATTTCAGCTTAGGTAGCGGGCCCTCGACCAAACTGACTGATCGAGATTTAGGGAAATGTGTCGCACGACCTACAATCCTCAATAATCGAGGCTAGAGTTGGGCTCCCCTCTGAATTACACCATTTATCCATTTATTACTTTGAATGCACTATATTTTCAATATTTTCGTGCATTATTAGTATGTTCATGGATTGATAATTTGACATTCATGCAAAAACACTGATTTTGATTTCTTTATTAATACCCAAATTGTTAATTCATACAAAAGGAAGCCAAAAATGTAGTACCCGAACCCAATGATTCGAGGCTAATGCTTTTATCCTTGTGGTAAACTAAAAAAGAGTCAAACACGGGGTTTTTACCTTATATTTTCCCTAAAAACAAAAACAAATTAAGTTGGCGACTCTAAACACACCGCACACAGTCAAAGCGCTCCAAAGAGCCAACCCAACACACTTAAGCACTAAACCGAGCCAATCAAAAACCAAAAAAGGAATCGTAAGGAGTTCCTCCAATTTTCCGTGATGAACCGACCAATGGGCCTGACTGGATTAAAGGACTCCATCATTTAGACATCCTTTCCCTCAGTGCTTCGATTAGGGCAGCACATAAAGATAATTCTATAGTCCTCAAATTGGCTGTGGTCTTATGACTCAATGCATCAGCTACTACATTAGCTTTTCTTGGCTGATAGTCTATAACACAATCATAATCTTTTATCAGCTCAAGCCATCTCCCCTGCTTTAAATTCAATTCCCTCTGAGTTCCCAAGTACTTCAAACTCTAATGATTTGTGAAGATGTAGCACTTCTCTCTAAAAAGATAATGTCTGTAAATCTTTAAAGCAAATACAATGGCCGCAACTTCCAAATCATGCGTAGGATAATTCCTCTCATGTGGCTTAAGTTGGCATGATGCATAAGCAATGACATTTCTATCCTGCATCAGTACAAAACCTAACCAACTATGAGAAGCATCACTATACACTATGAATTCTTTCCCTAAAATAGGTAAAGTCAAGACTGGAGTCTCCGTTAAACACTTTTTCAGCTTATCAAAGCCCTCCTGGCACTAATTAGTCCATTCAAATTTAATATTCTTTCACAATAATTTTGTTAAGGGCAAAGTAATTATGGAAATCCTTTAACAAATCTTCAATAATATCCAACCAGCCCTAGAAAACTGTGAACCTCAGAGACATTCTTTAGTGGCTTCCAACTAAAAATAACGTCTACCTTACTGGGATCTGCCGGAATTCCTCTACAGATACTATGTGTCCAACAAAAGCAAGTTGTGCTAACCAAAATTCATATTTAGAGAACTTAGCATACAACTACTTTTCTCGTGAAGTCTGGAGAACAATCCTCAATTATCTATCATGTTCTTCTGTATCTCTAGAATACACTAGTATGTCATCAATGAAGACCACAACAAATTGATCTAAATAAGGTTTAAAGATTTTGTTCATCAAATCCTTAAATGTAGCTGGAGCATTAGTTAACCCGAAGGGCATAACTACGAACTCATAATGACCATAACATGTCCTAAATGTTGTCTTTGGTATACTCTGCTCTTTAACTCTCAATTGATGATACCCCAATCTTAGATCTATCTTTGAGAACATAGAAGCTCCCTTTAACTGATCAAATAGATCATCTATCCTTGGTAAAAGATATCTATTCTTGATCGTGACCTTATTCAATTGTCGATAATCTATACATAATCGAAGATTTCCATCTTTCTTCTTTACAAATAATACTGGAGCTCCCCATGGTGACACACTAGGGTAAATAAATCCTTTGTCGAGTAACTCTTATAATTGAATTTTCAATTCCTTTAGTTTAGCTGCAGCCATCCTATATAGGGTAATAGAGATCAGTTCAACTCCTACCATTACCTCAATCTCAAATTCTCCTTCTCTCTCTGGAGGCAATCCTGGTAATTCATCTGGCAAAACATCCGAAAAATCACATACAGTAGGAATATCCTTAAGACTAGGGTTCTTATTTGACTGTCAACTATATGTGCTAGGTATGCCTTACATCCTTGATGAATTAGCTTTTGAGCTAAAGCAGTTGTGATTATAGATGAAGGAAGTATCTATCTTTCACCTTGCATGACTACACTTGTATACTCTAGCAACTTAAATACAATCTTCTTAAGGTCACAATCGACTACTCTTTGATATTTCTTTAGCCAATCCATGCCCAAAATGACATCAAAATCTCTAATGGGCATTTCTATCAAATTAGAGAATAATATGTGATCTTGGATCTCTAGTGACAATCCTGATATAACTTATTCACAATGACTTCCTATCCTAAACGACTCGATACCAACACATCATAATCCAATTTTACACAAGGAATAGAAGCATAACATGAAATCACAACACTGACATAGGAATGAGATGATCTAGGATCAAATAGCACATATGCATCATGACCAAATAAAGAAAATATACCAGCTAGCACATTTGCTGAATCAGCATCTTACCTTTGCCTCATAGCATAAACTCTAGCTGGTGCACCTGACATAGGAATGAGTTGATCTAAGATACAATAGCACATATGCATCATGACCAAATTATATGCATCATGACCAAATAAAGAAAATATACCAGCTAGCACATTTGCTGAATCAGCATCTTACCTTTGCCTCATAGCATAAACTCTAGCTGGTGCACCTATAGGCTCCAACTGATACACTGTTCTTTAACTGCTAGATGCACTACCTCTACCTCTGCCTGCAGTCTGAGAAGATTCATAGCTGGTTGCAGGTCTCCATACTAACCTCTCTGTGGTTGTGTAGGGTGTAACTACCCTAGGTCTAGGGCAATCCTTCACAAAATGCCCAATCTCACCATAGTTAAAACATCTCCTATAACTAATTTACACATCCCACCATGGACTTTACAATAATAAGTACAATTGCGACTAATTGGAGGAGCTCGTTAGGGTGGCAGTGGAGATCGAAACTACCTCTGATGATAAGTTTCCCCCTTTTCGATTTATGATCCGATTCATTATGTTGGCTCAAGGGTCAAGTTCTAATCTCAGAATTTTGATGATTAAAACAAAATAAATAAATTTAAATTATGTTATTTGTGCTAATATTATTTGTGCTAATATTATTTTATGCATTATTCTTATGGAAAGAAAACATGCAAGGCAAGTCCTACATAGTGTGTGAAGATATTCGAAGACCCTAGTGGTTAGGTATTTAGGATACATTATAGGATAGAGAGAGAATTCATATATAAGCACATAAATTTATTGTTTTCCCTCATCAAAAAAATATTTTTCGAAAATTAAATTCTTCAAAATAATTTCTTTCGTCAAAAATTAATTTTCGAAAATATGCTTTAATCGAAATGATTTAATTACCTAAAACTAAAGAGATGTTATCTCTAAATGATTTTGGTAATAAAATCATACATTATTTGTTTTGGAAATATCTTTTTGACGATCTAAGGGATTTTAATTTATTCTCTTATCTAAAGTGAATGAAGATCTTGTTCTTCTCGTTTTAGTAAGAAGAATCCTTTCGAAAAATCTTTCCAAATGCTGCCGAAAAATCTTTATACTTAAAGGAAAGGAAGATCGGCTTTTATTTTCTTACCAAAAGGATAAAACAAATTTTTTGGTAACTAAAGATTTTCGTATCTTCTAAATAAGGAAAGCAAATATTCTGATTTCAAAATAAAATCTACTTTCCAAAAGCAAGAGACACGGAGCTTTCTATATAAAGGAAATCTTCACTCTTTGAACGTGGTGAAGTAAGAGTTTTCGTTTTAAGAGCATTCTCTCATTGATCACATCTTTATCTCTCAAAACTTACTCTCTATTTATCTCTCAAAACTTACTCTCTACCCCCATTTTTCTTTTCATCTTTACATTTCACGTTTTTATCTTTAAAGAAGAAAAGAATTTTGTTAACTACTTTTGAAAAACGATTCTGTGTTCTAAACGATTTTCTAATCTGATATACTGTTTTTCCTGTGCTTATATGTGTGTTTCTTTCTGTCTATTCAGATTCTATAATCTATAGTAGACAGGTTTTTATTTGATGAACATCTGTGTGTAATAGCTTAGGTTAGAATCTATTGTGAAAGAGGTTATCAAGCGACCTTCTCCTTGTGTGAGATTCTAATGTCTTGACTTGAGTTTCTGTACTCTGCCAAAAACAGAAAGGGTTGAGGTTAACTAGAACCTTTGGAAAACTCAATGGATAAAAGGGTAGATCTAGGTAGTTTGAAATCTATGCCCTTGTACTTGTTGGTTTGTCTCTTACCCTTGGGAAAAGAGATAACATATTGAGCGATCCTCCCAAAGAAAGCATGAGTCTTAGGAGTGGATGTAAGGCGAGTGTGTCGAAACACCCACTATAAATCACTGTGTTTGATCTTTTAATTTCTTGAAGTTTGCTTTATAATGCTTTTATTACATTTTGTTCATATTTTAGAATGCTAAAATTGTTAATGTTCTGTGTTCTAAAAACTGAATAAGTCTTTATCTTCACAGAATTTATTAAAGAAAACTCTAGGATTTTCTGGATTAAGGGAAATATACAAGTTCTAATTGTTCTTTCTTTCACAGTATATTTTCACTACTTGGACGTTTCTAAATTATTTTCTAAACTTTATGAGGAAGTTCTAATTACAATTAGATTTTCATCATAAAAGTAGTTCTGATACTTGATTAAGGCTTTGTGAAGCAGTTCTAATTTCAATAACTGTCTCTCACACAGTCTTATATTGTTTTTCTAAACTTTATGAGGAAGTTTCTAAATACAATAGCTTTCCGTCATAATAGATGTTCTTAATATTGAATAAGACATTGTGAAGCAGTTCTAATCAATTAGCTGCCACTTTGCAATAGTCTTTTCTATCTTTTCATGAATAGAACATTCGTGAGGTTGATTTCTTATCCATAATCTATTCTCATAGTTCTATACTTTTTCCACTGCACTTAGAATTCATATATTCTGTTTTTTAAATTCTAAAAATAATTTTAGAAAACAATCTTCACTCCCCTCTTGGATTTACCCAAACATATATAGGACCCACAATTCTGGTATCAGAGCATTTGGCTCTGGACTTACCGAAGTTAACCGCTTTAAAGCTTAACCGCTTAAGAGATAAGATCCCATGGCAACCCCACTTCCTCTTTCCTCTTTAGAAGGACAATCTGTTTCTAGACCTCCTTTGTTCAATGGCTCTAATTACTCTAACTGAAAAACTAGAATGGAGAATTTCATGAAATCAGTTGATATAAACTGCTGGAAAAATGTTATCACTGGTCCTCATATTCCCATGAAAACTGTAGGAGATGAACTAGTTAGAAAAACAGAAGAAGAATATACCAATGCTGATTGGAATGATATTGCTGTAAATGCAAAAGCCATTAATATTCTTCATTATGCTTTAGATGCAACTGAATACAACAAAGTGTCTGGATGTAAATAACAGTGTCTTCTGGATTGGTATAATCGCTGCACAGAAGTTTGCGGGAGAACTTAGAGTTCCTATGATGGTTACAGACTAGGGGTAAAAGAATCCAGAATAAATATCCTTTGGGCGAGAATATGAAATGTTCAGTATGAAGGAAGGATAAACTATTCGCAGAGTTTAAAATTCTAGATATTACTAATATAGTTAATTCTGTTTGGAACTCTCGGTAAGGAAATTTTCAGATATGATTGAGCTTGTTAGGAAAATTCCTTAGAATCTCCCCACTAGGAAAGAATGGTCAATTCTATAGGAACTGTCATGAATACAAAGAGGACTCCCGTCAACTTTATGATTATCTTATAGGAGCTCTTGTTTCAGAAGAAATGAAATCTTCTATGACTTAGAAATAAGAAAAAGAAAAGCGGACAACTTTGAGAGTAGATTATAGTGAAAAAAAGTTCTTCTTGATCTTGATCAGTTGACTGATTTAGCACTTGTTGCTAACGATTAAAAAGTTCTATAGAAAGAGGGGAAGGCCACAGAAAAAAGTTTAACAAAAAGGAACTTCTTCCCACCCAAAAATAGTAACTTACCTAAGAAAGAACTTCTGAAGGTGGTTTTGTTATGAATGCAAACAGCAACAAACCTGGACATATCAAGCCTAATTTTCCTAAATTGAAAAAGAAGTCAACGAAAGAGAAGCTGAAGCAGGCTTTTGTAGCCGCATGGAGTGATTCAAATGATTCTAATCTTGAAAGCCACAGTGATCAAGAAGAAATTGCTAATATTTGTCTAATGGCTATTATCGATTCTGAACCCAAAGAAATCAGCACTTTGACTTCAACACAGAGAGTTGGAATCAACGAAACAAATGCAACGTTCCAGGAGAATGAAGAAAGCACTGTAAGTATTTCTGAACCTGAATCAGAAAACGATCTTCTAAATACTTACAATAATGAAAAGCTTGTTAGAAAGCATAAAGTTCTAAAGAAAGCTGTTAGAAAGCATAAAATTCTAAAGACAGATTTCAGAAAATTAAAATCTGAAACTAATCATCTAAAAGATGCTTTTTATCAAGAAGTTACATGCAAATATCTCATTACAGAAATCAAAGATCTTAAAAGTTGTAATAATCGATTTTCTGAAAATTTGACACATCTTGAGGAAAATTGTAAAAATTTGAATTCTGAAAATGAATATTTGAAAACTGAGATTAGAATTCTAAAATCAATTTCAGAATCATTTTCTAAGGAGAAGACAAGTTCTAGCTATGATAGCATTTCTAAACTGAATCGTGTTTCTAATCAGAAAAATGCTGTTTCTAATGTTGTGACTTTAGAACATCAACTTTAAGAACATCAAAGTTTCAACAGAAAGAAAAAATCAGTAAGTGCACCTTGTTACCACTTAACACCTGCCAGGACAATATTGAGTTGGGTACCTAAATCTGCTTGATCATATATTTAGGTGTGCCTAAGGAGCGAGCTGAAATAGAGAATGTGGGTACTACTGGATAACGCTTACTCTAGGCAATAAATGACTGTTGACAGAAGAAGTTCAATACGATTGAAGAAAAGGGAGGTACAGCTAAGCTTTGGAGACAAAGCCAAAGGTCAAAATTGTGTGATATTGGTTGTGGGTAGGTTTAATCCTTCAATAGAAGATGTATGGGCTTATAGAAGGATTATGTGTACAACTTGTTAAGTGTTTAGTCAGATTTGTGGATAAAAATAGAAGAGTGACTGCTTTGAACCTTCTCCATTAGTGAAGTTCAGATTATGCATGATAATAAGAACCTTAATTCGTTGGGAAAAAGATTTGGAAATATATATCTAGTAGATCTCTGGATCCAGGAGTATTTGTTTAGTTCTATTGATAATTCTAGTTGGCTTATCGACATGCAAGCATGCACCTTATTTCTAAACTGTCTAAGAAAGATTTGGTTCGAGGTTTGCCAAAGTTTAAATTTGAAAAAGATCACATTTGTGATGCTTGTCAAATAGGCAAACAAACCAGAACATCTTTTAAGTCCAAGGGCATGGTTTCTACTTCTAGACCTTTAGAATTGCTACATCTTGATCTATTTGGTCCAATTACTCCTTCTAGTCTTGGAGGAAAATTCTATGCTTTTGTTATTGTAGATGATTACTCTCACTAATGCATCATTTTTTCGCTGCAACAGAATTCTGAGTTTTGTTTTTAAAGTTAAATTTTTATTTTTAGAAAACCCAATTCACCCCCTCTCCTTTGTTCAATGGTTCTAATTACTCTTATTAGAAAACCAGAATGGAAAATTTCACAAAATCAGTTGACATAAACTACTGGAGGAATGTCATTAATGGCCCTCGCATTCTTATGAAAATTGTAGAAAATGAGAGAGTTAGAAAAACAGAAGAAGAATACATTGATGCTGATTGGAATGGTTCTAATTACCCTTATTGGAAAACCAGAATGGAAAATTTCATAAATCAGTTCACATAAACTGCTGGGGGAATGTCATTACTGGTTCTCGCATTCCTATGAAAATTGTAGAAAATGAGAGAGTTAGAAAAACAGAAGAAGAATACACTGATGCTGATTAGAATGATATTTCTATAAATGCAAAAGCTATTAATATTCTTCACTGTGCATTAGATCCAGCAGAATACAACAAAGTGTCTAGATCTGTATGCAGTCCTGCAACGGATGTCTGGGAAAAGCTTAGTAGAGTTACCTATGAGGGTACGGATAGAGTGAAAGAATCCAGAATAAATATCTTTTGGAGAGAATATGAAATGTTTAGTATAAGAGAAGGAGAAACTATTGTCGAACTAAATTCTAGATTTACTAATATAGTTAATCCTTTGAGAACTCTCGGGAAGGAAATTTCAGAAGATGAGCTTGTTAAGAAAATCCTTAGGATTCTTCCTAAAAATGGGATTCTATAGGACCTGTTATGAATTACAAAGAGACTCCTGTTAATTATGATTATCTGATAGGAGCTTTTGTTTCAGAAGAGATGAAATCTTCTTTGACTATAGAAGATAAGAAAAAGAAAGGACTGACTTTCAAAGTAGTTTTTAGTGAAGAAAGTTCTTCTGATCTTGATAGTGATGATTTAGCACTTGTTGCTAAAATTGTTTGTAAAAGATTCAAGTTCTATCAGAGGTGGAGAGAGCCCACAGACACAAAAGGGTTATCAAAAAGAACTTTCTCACCTAAAAAATCCAGCACTTACCTAAAGAGAGAACGCTTTTAAATGTGGTTTTGTTATGAATGCTGCAAATACGGCATATTAGGAGCCGAACTGTCCTAAACTAAAAAAGAAGTCAAGAAGAAAAGTTGAAATAGGCATTCACGTAGCCCGCTTGAAGGTGATTCAAGATGATTCTAATTCTAAAGAGGCCAAAGATAGAATTAAGAAGAAATGCAAATATTTATGTCTAATGGCCACTATTAATTCTGAATCCAGGAGGAAATCAAGGCAACTCTAACTTCACACAGGACAACGTCTGAAAATAATGGACACAAAGATGCAATGGTCATTTTTGAACCTGAATCAGAAAATGATCTTTTAAATACTTACAATAATCTTTGCAATGAGTTTGAAAAGCTTGTTAGAAAGCATAAATTTCTAAAGAAAGATTTCAGAAAGTTAAAATCTGAAAGTAATCATTTAAAAGACGCTTTTTATTAAGAAGTTACATGCAATGATCTTATTATAGAAATCAAAGATCTTAAAAATTGTAATAATCGATTTTCTGAAAATCTGACACATCTTGAAGAAAAGTGTAAAAATCTGAATTTTGAAAATGAATCTTTGAAAATTGAGATTAGAATTCTAAAATCAATTTCAGAATCGTTTTCTAAAGAGAAGACAAGTTCTAGCTATGATAGCATTTCTGCATTTCTAAATAGAATCATGTTTCTAATATGAAAAATGATGTTTCTAATGTTGTGACTTTAGAACATCAGAAATTTGACAGTCTCAAAAGAAAGAAAAATCATAGTAAGCTAAATACACCTGTTACCACTAATTTAACCAACTACCTCTAGGACCCAATATGAGGTTTGGGTACCTAAATCTACTTCTGATCTTTTCAAATGTGCCTAAGGAGTGAGCTGAAAACAGAAATGCGGTATATGGACAACGCTTTTGCTCTAAAGCATATAACTGGTGATAGAAAGAAATTCACCAAGATTAGAAAGAAAAAAGGGAGCGTATACTGTAAGTCTTTGGCAGACAAAAGCGAAGGTAAAATCGTTGGTATTGGTGTGGTAGGTTCCTAATCCATCAGATAGAAGATGAATGCTTAGTTAAGAAGCATTACATATAACTTGTTAAGTGTAAGTCATGATTTGTGATAAAAATAGAAGAGTGATCCTTTGAACCACTCTTTTTGTGAAGTTCAGAACATGCATGATAATCAAAATTTATTCTGTTGGAAAAAAGGTTTTGAAAATATATTAGCAATAGTAGATTCTCTAATATCGCATAACCTAGACATATCCTTAGTTTCTGTTGAATATGTCTAGTTTGGTTATGGCAATAGAAGCAACTTGGAGACATGCGAGCATGCACCTTATTTCTAAACTGTCTCAGAAAGACTTGGTTTGAGGTTTGCCAAAACTAAAATTTGAAAAAGATCACATTTGTGATGCTTGGCAATTGGCAAACAAACCAGAACATCTTTCAAATCTAAGGGCATGGTTTCTACTTCTAGACCTTTAGAGTTGCTACACCTTGATTTATTCGAACCTATTACTTCTTCTAGTCTTGGGGAAAAATTCTATGCATTTGTTATTGTAGATGACTATTCAAGATTCACCTGGACACTCTTCCTTAGAAATAAGGATGAGTCATATGACATTCATATTGTTTGTTCATCTTTGCAAGAGAATACAGAATGAGAAAGGATACAATATCTCTGCGATTAGAAGTGACCATGGAAGAGAATTTGAGAATCAGAAATTCAATTTTTTTTGCAAAGAATTAGGAATCTTCCATAACTTCTCAGCACCTAGAACGCACCACCAGAATAGAGTAGTGGAACGCAAGGATAGAGCACTTCAAGAAATGGTCAGAACCATGCTGAGTGATTCTAAGTTACCAAAGTATTTCTAGGTAGAAGCTGTTAACACTACATGTTATATTCTAAATAGGGCTTTGGTAAGATTTAAACTGAAAAAGACTCCATATGATCTATACAAAGGTGGAAAGCCGAACATTGGGTGTAAGTGTTTTATTCTAGATAACAAGAAAAATTACCTTGCTAAATTTGATGCTAAATCTTATGAAGGAATTTTTCTAGGATATTCTAGTAAAATTTGATGCTTATGAAGGAATTTTTCTAGGATATTCTAGTAATACTAAAGCATATAGGGTGTTTAATAAGAAAACTCTAGTTGTAGAAAAATCTATTCATGTTATGTTTGATGAATCTGACTCTAGTTCTAGAAGTTTAGAAAATGATGATGTTGTAGATTCTAATCAAGAAAAGCAAAATAAATAATAAGAACAACTAGAACAGCCAGAAAATGAGCAGAACGTTGATAATCAAGCTGAACCAGAAGATGAACATGAAGATCATAATGCAATTAAAAGTCAAATGCTAGAGACAGAAAATGAAAATTGTCAATTACCAAAAGAATGGCGATTTCACAAGTATCATCCACAAGACGACATCATGGATAATCCTTCAGAAAGGATGATGACTAGAGCTCAATATAAAAGATATTTTGGTAATGTTGCTTTCGTTTCTCAAATAGAACCTAAAAAATAGAACCTAAAAATTTAGAAGATGCTCAAAATGATGAAAATAGAATTCTTGCTATGCAAGAAGAGCTAAATCAATTTAAGATAAACCAAGTTTGGAAACTTTTTTCTAGACCTAAAAACCATTCTATTATTGGAACAAAATGGGGGTTTAGAAATAAGCTTGATGAACAAGGTAATGTTGTGAGAAACAAGGCAAGGTTAGTGCCTCAAGGGTACAACTAAGAGGAAGGTATCGATTTTGATGAGACCTTCGCTCCAGTTGCAAGACTTAAGGCCATTAGAATGATTTGTGCATTTGCATGTTTTAAAAACTTCATGTTATATCAAATGGATGTGAAAAGTGCTTTTCTAAATGGTTTTCTAAATGAAGTATAAAATGAAGAAGTGTAATGTAAGAACAAACCCGATTTTGAAGTATATAATAACCCAAAACCATGTTTACAAACTTTACTAAAGCTCTTTATGGTTTGGCAAACAAGCCTCTTAGAGCTTGGTATGAAGATTAGTTTTTATTGAAAAAATAGTATTTTTTCTAGAGGAAGGTTGATACAAACATATTTATTAAAATAAAGCACATGGATATTCTAGTTGTACAAATCTATGTTGATGACATAATCTATGTTCTACTAATGATCTTCTTTTTGTATGGAATTTTCTAAAGATTATGCAAGGGTGAGTTCGAAATGAGCATGGATGGGAGGATTTAAACTTCTTTCCTTGGACTTCAAATCAAACAATGTGAAAACTGGAATTTTCATAACCAAAGGGTAAATATACTAGAGTAATGGTTAAAGAATCAAATGGAGAATGCCAAGGTATGTAGTACACCATGAGTCTATCCTCAAAATTAGAAAAAAGATCTAATTTTTTTTTGATGAAAGGTAAGGATGTGGACAATCAAATTGTTTAGAAGTATGATTGGTTCTTTACTATCGTCTAACTACAAGCAGACCTAACATTCATTTAGTGTTTATCTATGTGCTAGATTTCAATCATGTCCCAAGGAATTCTCATTTTAACTGCTGTAAAAAGAATTCTAAAGATCCCTTTATGGAACTTCTTAAATTTGGGTCTTAATGGCTATCTAAAGGTGATAGCATTTGATCTTATTGTTGGTATAGTGATTTCTGATTTTGTCAAAAAGCAGAATAGATAGAAAAGCACGTCTGGAACTTGCAGGTTTTCTAGTAGCACCGCTTGTTCATGGTTTTAGCAAGAAAACCAATATCAGTTGCTCTTTCTACTATGAAGCAGAATATATTCTTGCCTGGAGAAAGCTGTGTTGCAAAAGTTCTATGGATCAAGCAACAACTTGGAAAACTTATGGTCTGAAATTAGAAACAATGCCATTAAATGTGACAACATAAGTGCCATCAAAATCTATTCTAAAGAATCCAGTCCAGCATTCTAGAACCAACTCACAATAGAACTCAGACATGCACTTCATACGTGATCATGTTCAAAAAGGTGATATAGTGATTGAGTTTCATTCTAGAAAAGCAATTGGCAGAATATCTTTTTAACTAAACCATTTGAATGAAAGTCAATTCTGCTTACTTAGAACGAGAAATCGGTATGTTAGTTCTAAACTCTTAACTTTTAGAACTCTGTAAGTATGTTTCTAAACTGCTTTCCATATTTGAAATTAAAATATAATGATTGTGTTATGTTTTTAGTATTCTGGTGTGATTTAAAAAAAAGTTTTTTATTCTAGGAAAGAAATGCATATTGCTCTGATATGACTTTCTAATGTCATTATCAGCTTCTATTTGTAGGCAAAAATTCAAAAACAGTCAATTTTTTTTGTGTGTGTGTGTTTATGTCTTCGCTTTGTTTAAGTTTTGGCGGTACTATTTTTTTTAAATTCTTTGAGTCAGTTTGAATTTCCCTAAAACTGCTTTTATTTTTATTATTTTTCTATTTTTTGTCTTGTTTTTTAAGTGTTTCTTTCTTTCCTAAAGATTATTTCTCAACTTAATTGTTTTTACTTCCTTACTAAAAAATTGCTCTGTCTTCTCTCTTGCCCTTCTGTCTTCTCTCTTGCCCTCTTTCAACAAAACCCTAAATCGCTCTCTGCTTTAAAACCCTAAGATTGGCCGAATCGAGTTCCACCTCTTCTTCCTCAGACTCCTTGACGGAACAAGAACTTCAACTTCTCAAAAGGTTATCAAAGAAGTATGAAAGAAGGAGTCGAAACAGAAGAAATTTGTTGAGGAATCAAAGAAAGAAAAGCAAAAATAGAAAAATCAAAGAAACAAGTCGCTAGTTCTCGCGCCAAAGCCAAAGGTAAATCTGTTCTTTCTCCATACCCACTTATGTGTTCTTATGTAATAGACTACAAATTCTTTGGGAAGGATGAGTTCAACTTCAGGGAACTCTTTGAGTTCCAGGGATGGATGGTTTTTTTATCCTTGAACAGACCATGTTATGAGAATGTAGTTAAGGAGTTCTATGGTTCTCTTAAAACTAGTGGGTCAGAATCAATTTCTGTAAAACTTGAAGGAGAAATTAAAGCATTGTCTTACGCTGACTTGAGCAAGATCTTTAATATACCAAACACTGGGTCTAGGGTAACGAAAATCAAAGATATTTCTAGGGTTAGCGGTTAGCGGATATCAAAAAGAAGAATTTTGTTTAAGAAAACTTGTAAAGAAATGCGTTCTGCGGAAAATAGGGTGTTATTGAGTGTTTCAAACTTGACTGGACAGTATGAAGTTAAAGCTGTTATAAATTGATTGTGCACTTACATTTATCCAAAGAGTGGCATCACTCACTATTGGTGAATCAGGTTGAGATGGCATAATGTGGCACATAACTGAGGAAGAAACCCTTCAACTTTTATTCACCACTATCTGATAAATGCAGAATAGGCCCTTAAGAAACTACCCTATGGCATTGATGCTTGCGACCTGTGTTTGAATTTTTTTGGAAGTTAAATAAGAGTGAGGGTCATTAATGTTTTCAAAGCTGGACAAGTGGGTTCTTTGAAATTGAAAGACGAAGGAAGAAAATGAAGAAAAGAAAAAAGGGAAAATTGAAGAGTGACAAAAACAATGAAAAAGAAAAATACACGAAAATAATAGGAGAAGAAATTGAGAACCAGAAGAGTAATCAGATCCAGAATACTAACGGATATCAGTTAGCTATTACAGTAGCTCGATGTCATTATACATAAGACGATTATGATAATATGGGATGTAGGAAGTTATGGTGAAGCACAAAATTACTTGAAAATATAAAAAGAAAAAGCGTATAGCCAGGATAAATCTTGAAAAGACTTGACACCCCAGCATATGGTAGCGTATTATAGGTAACTACTACGTGAGTAAATGCTAAAAGGAGATCGTAGTAGTCCTGAATTATTGAATTACTACAGGAAATTCAGATAAATTGAGATAGTAAGAAGGACAGGAAAAAAGATAAGAATTTGTGGGAATGTTATGTTTCATTTTTTCATAAGGACTGAGCTAGAACACGTACTCTTTTCTCTCTGATTCTAGAAGCCTCTCCCGTGATCCCAAGTGTCGCGTTCGCATTACTTCTATAAATAAAAATGATTGATGCAAAGGAATGTCACGACCAAATCTCTAAGACGGGACTTGATGGAGATAGAGGACACGCTTCAGTGCATGGCAGAAATTTAGACAAAAATTGGAATCTAACGTGAAGAAGAAAAGGGAAACTGAGGCTATAGGCAAAAACAAGAATTCCCCAAACTTTTATCAGCACAAAGGAGTATAGACTAAGCTATGCTGGTAGAATGGGAAAAAAAGAGCTTGTAGAAGCACACAATAGGGCGAACTTTGATGAGGCAAATAAAACAAAGCAACAGTTGTGATTGAGCATAATCAGTCTCCTTTTATTGGAATCCTTTAGAAAGAATGAAAAAATATTTAATGAAAGAAGGCCAGCTACTCTTGAAAGTCAAGGGAAACACCCTACACTCCGCCTCAGAAAGCCAAAGAGAGGTAAAAAGCACACTGGCTGGCAAAGAAGCACAGAGTTCATGAAGAAAGCCTCCACTGACACCCTTCCCTCAGAACTGATTCCCCAAATCCATATGATTATTTTTTTTTTACTTTATCTGTCTAAAATTTGTGGAACAATTTTTTTTTTTTAGGTTGTGTTTTTATTGTTTTGCTCTTGATTTCTTTACTGAATCCTCGTTGTATTGATGACAAAAATGGGAGGAACACATTATATTTTTGATGGTTAATACCTGCTAATATTGTGATGGTAACCTATTTAGTGCTTACAGTCTTATTGCTTAGTATTTTTCTAATCTGTGTTATTTTTGTGAGGCTATATTGGTTTTACATGATGAACTGATTGGTTACGTTTTTAAGACTTTAGCATTCTTTGTATCTAACGTATGCTTGTAGGTTAGACTTAAGATTTTCTGTTCTATTTTCTAATATCAGTTTTTATTCTATTCTGTATTGCTCTGATTTATATGTTCTGATTATTAGAACTTTAAAATTTCCCTTTCTATTTGTATTGTCTGAATATCAGTTTTCTAAAATTACTTTCTGTTCTAAGTCCCCATGGATGTTTTACTACACTAATCATGCGGGAACTTTATACATGTTCTAAACCTGCTTCATGATAGAACATATGTCATGTTTAGGAACTTATATTTTAATGAACATGGCATTAAATTTAGGGGGAGCACATATTTTTTATGTTTTGATAAATTATTGGTTTTGTTATCATCAAAAAGGGATTGATGATTGAACAAAAACAAATAAATTTAAATTATAATTATTCTGTGCTAATAATATTTTTTATGCAGATTATATATGGAAGGTAATAAATAAACAAGGCAAAAGTCCTACAATTTCAAGGATCATGAAAAGACTATGAAGACTTAGTGGGTTTTAGATTTTTAGGATTCATTGTTAGGGGAATATAGGAGAACATCCCATTTTATTTAAGCGCCAAATTAAATTTCTTATCTCTTCTTTAATCAAAGGATTTTCCGAATAACTCTTTAAAATCAAAAGCTTTTTTTTCGTTCCTTGATTATCTTACCTAAAATTGGAAGAGGATCTGTCTCAATCATTTTTGTAGTAAACATATTAGAAAAGCTTGGGTTTTAGTTTTTCGAAAATTATCTTCATAAAGGTTCAAAATTACTTTCACTTTACCTTAAATTAAAAAGAGACTTTATCTCAAACGATTTTTGTAATTAAGAATAAATCGGGAATAAGATTTTTATGGTCGTCAATTAACGGAAACAAATTTTTAAAGAAATCCAAAATCTTTAATTTTATCTTCTTACCTAAAACGAAAAGAGATTCTATCCTAAATCGTTTTTTGTTAAATATTTGTAACATCGCCGCCTCTAATCCCGGAGAGCCGACAGGGGATTGCCCACATTTGGGTGGGCCGGAGGCGCACATCCTAACCTTACATATAAATTCATACAATCATATTAGAATTAGAAGGACTTAGTTATTCACAAATTTAGTTAAAGTAATAAATATTCTTTTTTTTTTTGAAAATGGATTTGGGAAAATCCTACAGGAAAACTGCAAGAGTTTTCCCTGTAAAATAAGAGTCGCCAAACATGATGAATACCAAAGCACTCTCAAAATCAAACTCCAAACTCCACGAACTCCAATAACAACACAATAGCACTTCTATAATTTCATAACTTACATTAATCTCTCAATAATATTTTATATTCATCAATTAATTTACATTCATAAAACATTATCAAACTTCTAATGTTCTAAACCATTAAATAAGTTCCAAGGGTTTACCTCCCCATATAATACACCAACATAAATTTACAATAAACATTGCTTAAGTTTCATAAATTAAATAAATATAGTCTCCAAAAAATGTAATACTTAACATGTTCATGATTCTTAGTTACATAAAATACTAATCAAGCTACCAAAAATTATCTCTTCAGCTTGTGATGATGCTTACTCTTTCAGGTCGCTTTAAGCAGCAAGCACAGTCTCCAACCTTGCACGTGATTAAAATCAACGCGCTGAGTATAAAACTCAGTGGTACTCAGAAAACACAACAAAACCAATGTTGTGAGACAAACACACTTAAAATCATTATATACATTAAAATCATTTAAATTTTAACATGCATTAACATATCATACACCCAGACACATTCATGCTTTAGAAACTCATTTGATAGGCATAAAATAAGTTATTGTAAACTTAAGATTTAGTAAAAGAATGTGATTCTCATTATTTCATTTCTTTAAAAATATTTACAGGGCTCACATTTTACACTTAGGAGAAAAAAGAAGCAGATAAGTTTTCAAGCTTATTCTAATGGCCTTAAGCGCCAACTTATCATAACATTATTAGGAGCGCCGCGCCACCTAAACATAAAAGACACCCCACGTGCCTAGCATATGATCATAGCTTCTTCCCTATCATAATGGCATCAAATGCCGAGCATGCTCATCGTACATTAATAATTCATATCATTGCAAACAAAATTCAACCACCATGTATAATAGAGCCCAAAATTCTTGCTTTTTAATATCTACTCATAACATTCTCAGAAAAATCATTTTCTTTAGTCTTCTTAAAATTCAAAATAAAAAACTTTAATTTTAAAATTAAGTAATTTCATAAAAAATTCTCATACTTTAAACCAAAAGCATCCTTTTTAAAAAAAAAAAAAAAAAAAAAAAAAAAAAAAAAAAAAAAAAAAAAAAAAAAGAAAAAAAAAAAAAAAAAAAAAAAAAACATAGAAATATTTTCCAGCATAAAAAGTAACCTTGACTTGCTGTGTTTTTCAAAAAATAACTTGAGTTATGTGTTTCAAACTTCAATGAAAATTAGATTCATTAGAAAGCTAAGACAAAAGTTAATAAAAAATGTTATGAAGGGGCCATAGCCCAGGATCAATTGTAAGATAGCAAACAAAATCTAGGAACACAGACGAACAGAACCAGACCTGATTCAGCAGAAACCAAGAGCCAATTATTGGAATTCCTACTTAACCAAACACTCAAATTAAACAATTCAGAATGAGGGGAAGTCTGAACACACAGTGGCTCAACCAAACTTTTATTGAAGAACTCATAAACACAGTTCTTGTCATTTTAATGGTCAAAATGAGGGCCACTCAATTTCAGTGATGCATTGTGACCGACATATAATAGAGTCAGTTTGGGTGTTTGTTCAGCCATAAATTGAGCTATTATATATCCAAATTGAGGACAAGAGATGGGTCGGGAAAGCTGAGAAGTAAGACCTACAACCTTTTATTGGACTCAACACAAATGGGAAAATATAAAGGATCAAAATGGTCCTTCATCTCACTTCAATAACACATTTTTCCAATCCAGCTTTCTTTACCCATGAAAAGAACATGAACAACAAAGATACCAAGGAGAGAAATGTCTACCACATACTAAATACTCATCAAAACATCACTCAAGAGATGTTATTGCAACCAAAATTCAACAAAATCAATCATTTCATACCAAAATCCCCAAAATATATACACATGCATAGCATAAAGGCACAAAAAATCAAAATTAGAGTAAGGTAGTGTGTTTCATGAACACTAACTTTCAAAACAAGTTTTAGCTAAGCTTTAATACAAAGCTCCTTTCAGCTTTGCGTCTTGCCCTTATCTTTGTTTAGAGGCTCGTCCACCTTCTAAATGGGAAGAAGAAACTCAAATCAAATAAAGAAAAGAAGAAATTGGAGCATCATTAAGCATGGTATATGCTAAAAAGGAAAACTCTAAAACCCAAAAATAATGAAAATTATCGTAAAATCATTAATTGAACCTAAGTAGAAAAATCACCAAATTCCTTTGAAAATTAGCTCACCAAAAAATCACTCTCTAGCTTTTCTCACTAAAGATTTATTACTTCTAAATCAAGTTGATGGGTGAATTTGGTGGAATTTAGCAAGTAAGAAGTTGAAGAAAAACAAAGAGAAGAAGGGAGAGAAAAATGGCATTGAAAGAGAAAGAAGAAAAAAAGAAAAGTGGTGTCAATAATTGGAAGGTTGATTTTTAATAAAGCAATTAAAGGGGTGTTGGGTCTTTTCCCCAAATTGGATGCTAGGATTAAGGTCACTTTAGTAATCTTAATCTAATGGGCTACAAAATATTCTCCAATGAAAATTCCTTCAAAATATTATTATCTCCACAAAAAAACCTCTAATTTACTCCATAAAAAAATAATTCCTCAAATTTCCTTAATTAATATAACACCATAATTCACTATTCACCAATTATCTAAATTTTCCAAAAAAATATTCATTACTTACTTCCTATCCATAAAAAACCATGCATACATGGCTCAAAAATGTTGTATAAAAATATAAAACATATTAAGGTAATTTTTTTGGCGCGAAAAAAAATACTGACTCTGGACCAGTAGAGTTACTATTCACAGCCGGTGTACTATTTCATAGATCAGGTAAACTACTATTTGGAAACACAGGAAAAATATGGCCATTACAATATTTATTTCGAAAAAAAGATTTCTTTATTTTCGGAAAATCTATTTTTAAAGAAAAAGTTTAAGATTTCTCTTTTATTCACTTACTAAAAAAGAAAGAATATGACTCAAAAAATGTGATGGGTAACAAAGATTTCCATATCTTCTAAAAATGAAAAGTCAATATTTTTGCATTTGGAAAAAAGAGATTTCACTTTCTATATACGAGGATTCAACATCCCTCTCTATAAAAAGGTATTTCGTTCTTTACCAGATGTTGTGAAATTTTGAAAGAGCTTTGAGATACTTGATTCTTGAACAATGGGCTCTTACTCTTGCCAAACATTTAACTTGAAGTAGAGGAAAGAGAGTTTTATATAAGAAAAGAATTGATAATCCCGTTATAAATGACTTAGGGTTTTGCTTTAAAGAGTGATGATTTGATTTTGACATTAAATTCAAAAAAATTAACTCAGCATGGGTTGCATTAAATGATCTCTTGAAGCCTTCACACAAGGGCATGGAGTTGAAAGGGGGTTAACTTCAGAAAAGCTGTATAACTTGCAAACAGAAACTGTTCAGGTGTTTTAGATTCAGGAAACTGCCTTTTACAGAAATTCATTTAATAGCCCACAAGGAGTTTACTCCAAAAAGCTTTTAAGTGGGGGAAACAGAAAGGCAATGATTTTAGCTATTATATCCTCTTAATAAATTTATTTCAAAAGCATTTTAAAAATAATTTTTTTAAGAAGATAAAATCGAATCTTTGTCCTTATAATATATTTACTCTCTATTCTACAATAATTTCCTTAAGACTTAAATATAAATAACGGAAATTAAAAAAATTAATCTTCATTGATTCTTCATAGTCTTCAAATATTAAAAATCTTGGATTGTAGGAGCTTCATGATTCTTCAAAAATTCTTCAAACAATCAAATATTCTGGCATAAAAATAACTATGCACAACAATGAATATTAAATCTATTCGTAGTTTACATAATTATCAAAATCTTATGATTAAAATTGACATTGAGCCAATCAGTCTCGGTTTCGCATCAAAAAACCATGTTGGCCAAAGGTCATGGACTAGGTAATTGTCAGGCGACTGTAGGTGGACTTTAATGCTGAACATTGCAGGAGGTGGAGATGGGATTTTGACGTGTTCTATTTAACTATCGAGGTAACTTGTCTTTTCTATCTTTACACATTACTTTGGGAATCTGAGTTGCTCTTTGCATTACCCAAATGAGGTGAAACTTCACACAAAATCCCTGATACTGATTACGAGGACTCGTTTATTAATTTTTAGATGCTCTAAAAAAGATGGTCATGTTTTTTCTACTTTCTGTGCTCTTTCATGTCAGATTAGGAAAGGATAATAAGGCAAAAGCTCCATTGAATTGCAAAGCCATTGCTTTTGCTTTCAGGGACTGAAACCAACTTTATTGGATAGAGGAAGCCCCTCCCAATATTTTGAATTTTGTTTTGATGGATAATTTCTTTCTTAATACAAGCAGTTTGGATTTTCTCAAAAAAAAAAAAAAAAAAAAAAAAAAAACCTTGAGACACCATAAATTTTCATGCTTTTGTGTGAATAATATGACCACTCTAAATTTTAACATTAGCTTCAAAAAATGAATAACAAGTAATACTTAATATGTGGAACCCATTGGTGCAGATGGAGTTAAAATAAAAATTAAGCCACCCTTACTTAATACAAAAAATATGTTTATGTTATTGTACAACAATTATCTAGCACCCCTTTCCATCCACCGGCCTTCTACATTAGCACAAGCAGAAGAGGGGACTACCAGGAGAATTGTATGCTCAAAATCGATTTCTATTTCCCATTCTTTCGTCATTCTCCTCAAACAAAATATTGTTAACCCCCTCTTCTCCCCAAACTTTATTACCGTTTGGCACACCCACTTACTTAATTAAAAAATTGGGCCATTCCGACACCCACATATTTTCTCCTTTAGGGTTTCTTTTCAAAAAAAAAAAATCCCCTTTTTCTCGTTTTTCTTTTTTCTTTTTTTTTTTTTTTTTTTT